>CM056050.1:23780662-23989727 GCA_029574335.1 Rana kukunoris
TCCCCCTTCCCCAAGAACTAAATTTGAGCACTAGCCACCTCTAACAGAGAAAGGACATTGCTCAAAATTGTGCCGCACAGAGACCACTACAGAAAGCTTGCTTGATTTCTGTATCAACATAGTAAAGGCCTTGTACAACCACAGGAAGTTGGCGGCAGAGCTAATCACTGGCAAGTGAGACATCCGCCCGCTCTGTCTGCAGCCGCGGTTCGGGAAAATGTCTCCCTGCCTTTGATTAGCCCTGCCGGGCTCTGCGAACAGGCCAGAGCTCATCATTACACACCACTAGTTTTATTTTTTATTTTTTTTTGCTCATCCAGAAGTGTTGAAAAAAAAAAAATGACAGCTCTGGTTGGAGCAGCTGAGCATGAGCAAAGTGACCTGAGCAGTGCCTGCTGCAAGTGTGTACAAGCTTTGTTGTGCGCACACTGGTGTGCTGCAGTTTGGCCACTGTACACAGTTTTCCTTAGCTGCAGTACTATAGACTTATTTTAGGTACAGTAGTGCGTTTCTGCTGCATTTTTTTTTTTTTTAAGCACACCAAGATGCAGTCGTTTTGTGCACTTTCAGAAAATGGAGCAAAAATGGGCAAACAATAGAAGTCTAATAGAGGGTAACATGCAGATCACCAAACACTGCAGCCAACCTGTAGCAGACCAGCGTGAGCCCAAATCATATGACACAGGACCAGGTATTGCACAACTTAGGCTACTGAAAGAAACCTTATCTGCAGAGAGAGGGTGGAGAGGAATTTGGGAGAAAGGTGGGAAGCTGGTCACAGCTTACTCACTTGGAAGGAAGCAGGCAAAAGATCACTAGCTTGGTATCAGGTTCCAGAGCGTCCCATACAGAGCAGTGACATTGAGCACCGTCGGATCTCAGTTTAAACGTTCCCGCCACACACGTCCTATTCACACTTTCACAGATGGAACGCACAGGCTGGCCGAAGTGTGGACGGGCACAGTGAGAGAGGGGGCTGGAGGAGGCAGAGCACATCCTCCCCCCTTCCATCGGCTGTTCTCAGCACACAGTGTCACAGACTGTCAGCTTAGAAGCAGCCGCGGAACAGCACTGTGACAGGACAGAGATGACCGCTCACAGCACGCACGTTCCTGCATGCTCCTGGCAGTTATGCAGCCCTGCCAGCCTCCCTCCGGAGTCACCCAGAGCAGTAAACACTCGGCCAACTGCACCTGCTCAGTTCTCAGCTGCCAGCAAATCGGCCTTTTTACAGGGAATAAGGCGGCCTGGGGGGAAAATGCATGCCTGCCACCACCCCAGTCCGCCCCTGGAGGACATATGCGAACGTCCTGACTTCAGGGTCCTCATTAGGCCCAAGGTCGTTCGAATACATATTGCCCTTTAGATTTTTGCAGAACTACAACTTCCAGCATGCCTGGGCATGCTGGGACTTCTAGTTTTGCAAGTTCTGCTGGGCACACATTTTTCAGACCACTATACACGGGTCTCTAAACTGTGGCACTCTAGATGCAGCAAAAGGTAAATTCTTAGCATGCACTGACAGAGCATGCCTGATGGGAGTAGTAGTTTTGCAACACAGCTGGAGGCGCGCACTGGTCTTGAATCCCTGAGTTAGGTAACAAACTCGCAGTGTTTTGCAACCATTGTGCCTCTAGCTTTTGTAAAACCTACAACTCCCTGCATGCAACTGGACTGCAACAACTCCCCCCCTCTCCCCCAATGTGAATGTACAGGGTACATTCACATGGGCTGGGGCTTACAGTGTGCCTCTAGCTGAAGCAAATTTTGCGCTGCAGCTTAAACCCTCAGCGGGAAACTACTGTGAACCCCACGCCCCTCTGACTGTACCATAAAAACACTACACCACACTACATAAAAATTAAAAAACACAACATATACACATACCCCTACATAGCCACCCTCCCCTCCACAATTAAAAAAAAAAACGTCTGGTACGGCACTGTTTCCTAAACGGAGCCTACAGCTTTGCAAAAAAACTCCCCACTATTACCGGATAGCCATTAACTGTCCAGGCAGCTGGGAGTTAAAGTAAAATAGTTGTACAGCTGGTGACGTGACGTCGGTGAGCTACATGGTGTATCAGAGCATGCTGGTAGTTTGTAGTTTTTAAATAACATCAACTCCAGTATAAGGGTCAAAAAAAAAATTATAGCGGTCTGATGAATAGCAACGCATTTCTCCCCTATACGTGTATCCTGTGATGTTACTCATATATACATAATTATGCAAATGATAATGGCTGCTATATTTATGCAAAAAAGGTGGCTACCAAAATAGCAAGACATAAAATCTGTCATTTTACCCCTGTCATCGATTAATAAGGCGAGAATGCTTCCAATTGTTGAATACCATACATTTACGTCATATATCCATAAGGGTTTAAACAAAAGTATTATAATATACTTTGTTCTTCATCTTGCAGACGTTCCTGCAAAAGGGATATGATCAGCTGCGGAGTCAGCAGGAAAAAAAAAATAATTGTCAGCTCCCTTATGCGGGAGTTACTGGAGGTGCATGGCCGCACACATGACCACATGGCCATCCTAAAAAAAGTGGTCGGACCTAAAGAGGCGCCACATGGGCCAGGTGACACAGATGCGGGATGAATTCAATCCAGGTAAGTTATCGGTGACAGTTATGTAAGGTCATATGTAATTAACCTTATGGCAGATGTTGTTAACCCAGACGCCATGTTGTGGTAACATATATCACCCCAAGGTATTCATAGTACTGTTGAAAAAAGACATGGGACAGCAGACAGGAACACTTACTAACTACAATTAAACTAAATAATAAACAAGACACCCTATTAATGTACTAATAATGGCCGAGCTGCTTTATTATTTGATTTCAGACATATATTTTAAATAAATACTTTAATAACCGAAAAAACAGCCTAGTCACTACGGCTCATGCTGTACCTAACTATATTCCAACTTTAAAATTTATGCAACAACAACTAACCAGATTTGTCACCCTTTGTATAATCTTTTTTTTTATTTTATTTTTAAATAAAGGTGACCATCCCACATAATTAGCAGTCCGCGACAAAAAGAAAGAAAAAAAGGGGGGGGGGTAGGGGAACACAACAGTCCCATCTACTGAGAGGCGACTGAGAGCAAGGCTGACGGAACCCTACTTATATACCCCCTAAAGTAACACTGGATTTTTCCAGAACCAGCAGGCCCACAGGCCTAAAAAGTGCGGGAAAAGCACGTGTAAGCCGCGTGACGTGATCACCTCGTGTTCACCAAAAAAAACAAATAAAAAACACATTTTTCCAGCTAACTAGGCCACGTTGAGGACCAGCTTACACCTAAAGAGCCCTATTAGGTTCCCAAGAGGGGAACTTGAAAACCGTCACTACTAATTTTATTAAGTATCTGCCGCTTTCCCATGAGAAAAGGGGGAATTGAAAACTTCTCCCCCTTTCTATCAGTATTCCATCAAGTTAAACCATGGAATTAAAGTGGTGGTGTGGTGGGTTAAAGGGGAAGGGGTGGTATTTTATAACTCAACTAGCTGAATAGTGAATACCCGGCGTTGCCCGGTCTTCCTATCTTAACCTTTTGTGTAGGAAAATGAAGAGACCACAGTCCCATATACTTGCATGGGACTTGAAACAAAAACCCATCTTTTATATAAGGGTTTAAGTAAGGGTTAATTTAACTGTCATATATTTTTATTTGGCATATAAGTAATATAAGTACCAGGTATTATTGAAATATCTCCAGGCGTACAGAAGTTATGTGGGAACATACATTTCCCATTGATTTGCATGGGACTTTAAACAAAAACCCCGACCCTCACAAATGGGGGTAGTTAAGGGATAAATTAACTATCCTATAGTTTAAGTGGACATATAAGTAACATGTGACCAAGTGTTATCGAAATATCTACAGCCGTTATGAAGTAACATGTATTTCCCATAGAGTTGAATGGGACTTTAACCACTTGCCTACTGTGGACCTACACCCCCTTCCTGCCCAGACGAAATTTAAGCTTCCGGCACTGCGTCGCTTTAACTGACAATTGCGCGCGGTCGTGCGACGTGGCTCCCCAAACAAAATTGGCGTCCTTTTTTTCCCACAAATAGAGCTTTCTTTTGGTGGTATTTGATCACCTCTGCGGTTTTTATTTTTTGCGCTATAAACAAAAATAGAGCGTCAATTTTGAAAAAAATTCAATATTTTTTACTTTTTGCTATAATAAATAACCCCAAAAATATATAAAAAATATATTTTTTTCCTCAGTTTAGGCCGATACGTATTCTTCTACATATTTTTGGTAGAAAAAAAATACAATAAGCGTTTATCGATTGGTTTGCGCAAAATGTATAGTGTTTACAAAATAGGGGATAGTTTATGGCATTTTTTTTTTTTTTTTTTTTAATATTAATGGCGGTGATCTGAGATTTTTTTATTGGGACTGCGACGTTATGGCGGACACTTCGGACACTTTTGTGACATTTTTGGGACCATTTACATTTATACAGTGAACAATGCTATAAATATATGCATTGATTACTGTATAAATGTGACTGGAAGTGAAAGGGTTAACCACTAGGGGGCGGGGAAGGGGTTAAATGTGTGTCCTATGAGTGTTCTAACTGTAGGGGGGAGGGGGGGTGACTTGGGGAGGTGACCGATTGTGTCCCTATGTACAAGGAACACAATCTGTCTCCTCTCTCCCTGACAGGGACGTGGAGCTCTGTGTTTACACACAGAGCTCCACGTCCCCGCTCAGTTACTGGGCAATCGCGTGTGCCTGGCGGCGATCGTTGCCGCCGGGCACTCGCACGGGATCCCGCAGAGCGGCGGGTGCGTGCGCGTGGCGCCGGCGGCGCGCCGCTGCCGGCACGCCGGGCTTTAAAAAGACATCACGTCATATTAAAGCCGCGGGCGGGGCGCGCGCGCCGCCGGCGCTACGCGCACGCACCCGCCGCTCTGCGGGGATCCCGTGCGAGTGCCCGGCGGCAACGATCGCCGCCAGGCACACGCGATTGCCCAGTAACTGAGCGGGGACGTGGAGCTCTGTGTTGTAAAGAGAGGAGACAGAACAATGTAGTCCTCCGCCCGCCGTCATTTGACGGTGGGTGGTGGACAGGTGGTTAAAGAGAAAACCCTGACCGTGGCAAAAGGTGGTGGGTAAGGGTAAAACCACCTATCCTATGTTTGTTGCTGACATATAAGTAACATGTTTGCCAAGTTTCATGTTAATATCTTTAGCCGTTTGGACGTGATGCTGGGAACATACATACATACATACATCCATACATACACACACACGTTGAGTTTTATATATAAAGATTACCACTAAATTCCTGTGGTAGGCGTGGGGTTATCATAGTAATCCCGTGTACTCCATCAGGCCCTTTTTTTAAACATGAGATTGTCTGAACAAAACAAAGGAAACAAAAACAGTTCATTTTACCATGGTGGCAGCCCAGCTCACACTCAGTCCCCTGTAGTGCCCGCAAGACCCTTTAATATAACATTATCCCATTGGTTAACTGTCTATATAAATTAATTTGTATTCATATACAATACAGCAGAGTACACAGAATTTGCATATGTTCTTATAAAACATTTTTACATATATGGACATTGTGTTATTATAGATGCTGCTCTACCATCTGTGCGCCCAAAACGCAAAAGGCGACAGGCCGCAGAGGAGGATATAGAGGAGGAGGAGCAGGAGGAGCAGGAGGAGGAATGCAGAGGAGGAGAGGAATGAGGAGCAGCCAGGGCCCTCCCACTCGCCAGCCACAGCTCCTGTGGAGGAGCAAGATGAGGAGCTGCAACCCGCCCCCCCCAAACTTATGGTGGTGTAGGAGAAGAGGAGCAGGAGGATGACACCGCTCCTGTGAGCTTCGGTCAGGAGGGTAAATATGTGCACAAAGATTAATAACATTTCAAAAACTAGAAAAGGTACAATTTCTGGGAAATTGTGTGACGTGTTCTTGCCTTCACCAATACTCTCCAGACTGGAGACGGTGCCACTGGAGATGTAAATGTGATCCAACAATGTGTCTATCCATTGATCCATTAAAAACTGCTCCATCAAAAACTATCCCATCAAAACTGCACCATCCTATTAGCCCCTTCAAAAACTGTTTGCAATGGACTGGTTGCTATGGACTGGCGTGTGTTGCAAACAAATGTCTGTATCTTGAAAACCATTTGACCGATCGCTTAGCCGTTGACACGTGTAGTGGCAGCAGGGACAGCTGAACATTTTGATATAAGATTTGTGTAGGTCGTCCTGAAAATGAGGGAGTGGTCGTAGTTTGGAAATCATGTAATGATTTTTCAGTTTTAAAAATGTCACACTCTAAGCTTCACCATTCATTCCTATGGGAAAATGTCACGCCGCAAAAAACAACAATATTTCGCAAACGATTTGGCGAAACGTTCCCACAAAGTAATGGTCCACTATTTGGAACAATCTGCTCATTTTGATATATGACTCGTCTATGTAGCGTAAAAACTGTGGGAGGAGATAGGGTGGCAAATTTGGCTATAATAACAATAATAATAACTAGAAAAGGTACAATTTCTGGGGAAATTGTGTGACGTGTTCTTGCCTTCACCAATAATCCAGACTGGTGATGGTGCCCCTGTAGATGTAAAGTGATCCAACAGTGTGTCGATCCATTTCGATCCATTGCCCCATCAAAAACTGCTTCATCAAAACTGCACCATCCTATTTAGCCCCATCAAAAATGGGTTGCTATGGAGGGGTTGCTATGGAGTGTTTGCTATGGAGTGGTTGCTATGGAGTGGTTGCTATGGTCTGGTTGCTATGGTCTGGTTTGCTATGGTCTGGTTGCTATGGACAGTTGCTATGACAGTTGCTATGGACTGGTTGCTATGGTCTGGTTGCTATGGACTGGTTGCTATGGACGGGTTGCTATAGACGAGTTGCTATGGACATTTGCTATGGTCTGGTTGCTATGGACTGTTGCTATGGTCTGGTTGCTATGGACGGGTTGCTATAGACGGGTGCTATGGACGGGTTGCTATGGACTGGTTTGCTATGGACAGTTGCTATAGTCTGGTTTGCTATGAACTGGTTGCTATGGTCTGTTTGCTATGAACTGTTTGCTATGGAGTGGTGCTATGGACAGTTTGCTATAACTGGATTGCTATGGACTGGATGCTATGGACTGGTTGCTATGGACTGGTTGCCAAATAGAGGGTTGCTATGGAGGGTAGCTATGTCTGGTTGCTATGGATGGTTTTCTATGGACTGGATGCTATGGATGGTTTCTATGGATGGTTTGCTATATGCAGAGTATGCAGAAGTTACGCAGAGCCAAATACAGGCATACCCCGCTTTAAGTACACACTAGGGTTTATTTTACTAACCTGGAAATCGCAATATCAGGCTCACTTCTGCAGAAAAAGACAATAGGCTTCTAACCCCAGCTTGTTCATTAAGCCTGGTAATGAAACCTGGAAGCTCATTGGTTTGTGTGCAGAAGTGAGCCTTATATTGCGCTTTCCAGCTTTAGTAAATAAACCCCATTGTGTACTTAAAAGTGGGATATGCCTGAAAAACAGCCATATCACCTCACAGCTGTGTGGGAGGAGCTATAGAAAGCCCCTTAGCTGTGTGTGAGGAGACATCGTCTCCTAGGAAACCAATGTAAACACATGCAAACAGCCACTCTAAACAGCCACTCAGATTCTGGCTTGTTTTTTTACTGTGCTTCTTCAAATGATTGTATTTAAAAACTGTAAATCGCACAGCGAATATCTTTATATTTTACGAATCACAAGACCTAGACCTTCAACCTGATGTATAGTATGGGCCAGATTCTCATATATATTCGGCGGCGTAGCGTAAGCCATTTACACTACGCCGCCGCTGCGTACTAGAGCAAGTGCTTTATTCTCAAAGCACTTGCTCCGTAGTTTGCGTTGGCGTCCTCGTAAATCGCCAAGCGTAAACCCGCGCAATTCAATGGGGCGCTTGTATTTAAATTAAGCGCCCCCCGCGTCGAACGAACTGCGCATGGCGCCAGCCGGGGAAAAAGCCCAGTGCGCATGCTCCAAAGGACGTCACATTTTCTCAATGTAAACGACGTAATCGCAGCGTACGCCAGCCCCATTGAGAATCGACGTACGCAAACGACGTAAACGACGCACAACACGACGCGGTCCCGAGGCCATACTTAACATGGCATCCGACGGGACACGACGACGGCATCCGACGGGACCTCGTAAGGTTACTCCACATAGAAGCTGGGGTAACCTTACGCGAACGAAAACGACGTACGCGATGACGGGGCGGCGTAAAAGCGATCGAGAATCGGCGTACTACTTCATTTGCATATGCAAATGAAAAAACAACGTAAAGGCCACCTAGTGGCCGGAGTTGTCATTACACCTACGATCCGAAAGTGTAATGCTTTTACACTTGTCGATGTAGAAGCGTATCTATGCAAAAGTGATGCTAAGCATCACGCGCATAGATACGAGGACAAAAAAAAGGCGTTACGACGGGGTATCTGAGATACTCCGTCGTAACGCCTCTGAGAATCTGGCCCTTAGTCTCTAAAATATTAAAATTGAAGGCACAGTCGCAGTTTACAAATTGCCTTGCAATATTCAGTTTTTTTTTTTTTTTCCTCCATTGACTTTCATTGAAATGATGGATGGCGTGTGTTGCAAACAAATGTCTGTATCTTGAAAACCATTTGACCGTTCGCTTAGCCGTTGACACGTGTAGTGTCAGCAGGGACAGCTGAACATTTTGATATAAGATTTGTGTAGGTCGGCTTGAAAATGAGGGAGTGGTCGCAGTTTACAAATCATGTAATGATTTTTCCGTTTTTGCCATTCTGTGCTCTAGCTCTCACCATTCATTCCTATGCTATGCAAGACCACTTAATAAGATGTAGATATAAAAAAGGACAGCATTTAAAGCTTACCCTCAGATTTCAGAACAATAATATGGTATTTATGATACAAGTATATGTGCTAGACACATAACAATCGTATAGACATGATAATGATTGTTTAATAAGCAACATAAATATTATATTTATTTTGTAACGGTCTTTGAAATCCAAATGTTTTTTTATTTTTTCCTAACAGTTTTTAAAGACATGGTTGAAAGCAAATCTGAAATAGATAAGATCCTAGCCAAAATAGAAGCAAATGAACGCAAGATTCATTTTCTAGTCTGTCAAAATCAGCAACTGGTGCAACACCAGAGAGAAATTTTGGCTAAGATGGCAAACCATCACAAGCGCATGCAGAATCATGTTTGATTTTTTTGTTTCTTTTAATAAAAAAAGTTTTTTTTGTCAAATGTTTCCTTTCTTATTGAGATTGTTAGGTTTTTCAACACATCTAACTTCACATCTAACACATCAACATCCACATCAACATCAACAGGCCGCAAACCAGGGTTTAACATAAAGTTCATTGTTTTAGTCACACTTGCTGTTACGATCCAGTCTGGTAGCTTGTAGCGGAGGCTGTTGGTGGATCCGCTGTGCCAGAGAGGTCATGAAGCATTACCCAGCATGAAGGCAGCAGCAGTAGTATTAAAATCTAATGTAATTATCACACAGGCAACATTTACAAGCAGTAGTGGTAATAGTACTAGATATCATCTAAACACTTGGGCAAGACTTTACAGCAGCAGCAGTGGTAATAGTAGTATATCATGGCAAATATATTGTGACATAGGTGTCTGAGCAGCAGCAGTAGTACTAATTGTAGAGAATATAGTGTTTTATCACTCGGGAAAGAGGTGCCATGGCCCATGAAGCAGCAGCAGCAGCAGCAGCAGCAGCAGCAGCAGCAGCAGCAATGGTAATAGTAGTATATAGTGGCAACTAATTTGTGACATAGGTGTGAGAGCAGCAGCAGTACTAGTAATAGTAGACAATATAGTGTCAAATCACTCGGGAAAGAGGTACCATGATGAACAGTAGCAGCAGCAGTGGTAATAGTAGTATAGAGTGGTAAATAACTCATGACATAGGTGTGAGAGCAGCAGCAGTAGTATTAATAGTTGACAATATAGTGTTTTATCACTCGGGAAAGAGGTGCCATGGCCCATGAACAGCAGAAGCAGCAGCAGCAGTGGTAATAGTAGTATATATTTGCAAATAATTTGTGACATAGGTGTGAGAGCAGCAGCAGTACTAGTAATAGTAGACAGTATAGTGTCAAATCACTCGGGAAAGAGGTGCCATCAACAGCAGCAGTGGTAAGAGTAATAAAAATTGCAAATCACTCGGGCAAGAGTGCCATCAGCAGCAGCAGCAGCGGTAAGAGTAGTAAAAAGGGCAAATCACTCGGGCAAGAGGTGCCAGCAGCAGCAGCAGCAGCAGCAGCGGTAAGAGTAATAAAAATGGCAAATCACTCGAGCAAGAGGTGCCATCAGCAGCAGCAGCAGCAGCAGCAGCAGCAGCAGCTGTAAGAGTAATAAAAAGGGCAAATCACTCAGGAAAGAGGTGCCATCAACAGCAGCAGTGGTAATAGTAATAAAAATGGCAAATCACTCAGGCAAGAGGTGCCATCAGCAGCAGCAGCAGCAGCGGTAAGAGTAATAAAAAGGGCAAATCACTCAGGCAAGAGGTGCCATCAGCAGCATCAGCAGCAGCAGCAGCAGCGGTAAGAGTAATAAAAAGGGCAAATCACTCGGGCAAGAGGTGCCATCAGCAGCAGCAGCAGCGGTAAGAGTAATAAAAAGGGCAAATCACTCGGGCAAGAGGTGCCATCAGCAGCAGCAGCAGCAGCGGTAAGAGTAATAAAAAGGGCAAATCACTCGGGCAAGAGGTGCCATCAGCAGCAGCACCGGTAAGAGTAATAAAAAGGACAAATCACTCGGGCAAGAGGTGCCATCAGCAGCAGCAGTAGTAATAAAAAGTGGCAAATCTCTCGGACAAAAGGTGACAGCAGCAGTATGAGTAATATATCGGTACATAATCACTCAGCCTTTTGGCATTAGCAGTAGGAGCCCATATCGTGGCAAAATTACAAAAGCTTAAAGTTGCATTAGCATGGTGATTAAATTTGAACAGCAGAATGACACAGGCCTTAAGTAGCTGTAGCCTGACTATACACTACAGGGGTGGGCAAACTTTTTGACTCGAGGGCCGCAATTGGTTTCATATATTGGACCCGGGGGCCAGAACAAGAGTAGATGGACAGTGTGTATGTGTGAAGTAATATAAATGTAATTTAAATTTGTAACATTAAATGATAAGATTAATTTAAGATAGAAAAGCATAGAAAAAGTTATGTTACAAAACTACAATTGATGGCACAGTGGCACAGTTCGCGCCCCCGCGTCGAACGAACTGCGCATGCGCCGGCCGGGGAAAAAAGCCCAGTGCGCATGCTCCAAAGGACGTCACATTTTCTCAATGTAAACGACGTAATCGCAGCGTACGCCAGCCCCATTGAGAATCGACGTACGCAAACGACGTAAACGACGCACAACACGACGCGGTCCCGAGGCCATACTTAACATGGCATCCGACGGGACACGACGGCATCCGACGGGACCTCGTAAGGTTACTCCACATAGAAGCTGGGGTAACCTTACGCGAACGAAAACGACGTACGCGATGACGGGGCGGCGTAAAAGCGATCGAGAATCGGCGTACTACTTCATTTGCATATGCAAATGAAAAAACAACGTAAAGGCCACCTAGTGGCCGGAGTTGTCATTACACCTACGATCCGAAAGTGTAATGCTTTTACACTTGTCGGATGTAGAAGCGTATCTATGCAAAAGTGATGCTAAGCATCACGCGCATAGATACGAGGACAAAAAAAAGGCGTTACGACGGGGTATCTGAGATACTCCGTCGTAACGCCTCTGAGAATCTGGCCCTTAGTCTCTAAAATATTAAAATTGAAGGCACAGTCGCAGTTTACAAATTGCCTTGCAATATTCAGTTTTAATTTTTTTTCCTCCATTGACTTTCATTGAAATGATGGATGGCGTGTGTTGCAAACAAATGTCTGTATCTTGAAAACCATTTGACCGATCGCTTAGCCGTTGACACGTGTAGTGTCAGCAGGGACAGCTGAACATTTTGATATACGATTTGTGTAGGTCGGCTTGAAAATGAGGGAGTGGTCGCAGTTTACAAATCATGTAATGATTTTTCCGTTTTTGCCATTCTGTGCTCTAGCTCTCATAATTCATTCCTATGCTATGCAAGACCACTTAATAAGATGTAGATATAAAAAAGGACAGCATTTAAAGCTTACCCATCAGATTTCAGAACAATAATATGGTATTTATGATACAAGTATATGTGCTAGACACATAACAATTGTATAGACATGATAATGATTGTTTAATAAGCAACATAAATATTATATTTATTTTGTAACGGTCTTTGAAATCCAAATGTTTTTTTATTTTTTCCTAACAGTTTTTAAAGACATGGTTGAAAGCAAATCTGAAATAGATAAGATCCTAGCCAAAATAGAAGCAAATGAACGCAAGATTCATTTTCTAGTCTGTCAAAATCAGCAACTGGTGCAACACCAGAGAGAAATTTTGGCTAAGATGGCAAACCATCACAAGCGCATGCAGAATCATGTTTGATTTTTTTGTTTCTTTTAATAAAAAAAGTTTTTTTTGTCAAATGTTTCCTTTCTTATTGAGATTGTTAGGTTTTTCAACACATCTAACTTCACATCTAACACATCAACATCCACATCAACATCAACAGGCCGCAAACCAGGGTTTAACATAAAGTTCATTGTTTTAGTCACACTTGCTGTTACGATCCGGTCTGGTAGCTTGTAGCGGAGGCTGTTGGTGGATCCGCTTTGCCAGAGAGGTCATGAAGCATTACCCAGCATGAAGGCAGCAGCAGTAGTATTAAAATCTAATGTAATTATCACACAGGCAACATTTACAAGCAGTAGTGGTAATAGTACTAGATATCATCTAAACACTTGGGCAAGACTTTACAGCAGCAGCAGTGGTAATAGTAGTATATCATGGCAAATATATTGTGACATAGGTGTCTGAGCAGCAGCAGTAGTACTAATTGTAGAGAATATAGTGTTTTATCACTCGGGAAAGAGGTGCCATGGCCCATGAACAGCAGCAGCAGCAGCAGCAGCAGCAGCAGCAGCAGCAATGGTAATAGTAGTATATAGTGGCAACTAATTTGTGACATAGGTGTGAGAGCAGCAGCAGTACTAGTAATAGTAGACAATATAGTGTCAAATCACTCGGGAAAGAGGTACCATGGTGAACAGTAGCAGCAGCAGTGGTAATAGTAGTATAGAGTTGTAAATAACTCATGACATAGGTGTGAGAGCAGCAGCAGTAGTATTAATAGTTGACAATATAGTGTTTTATCACTCGGGAAAGAGGTGCCATGGCCCATGAACAGCAGAAGCAGCAGCAGCAGTGGTAATAGTAGTATATAGTTGCAAATAATTTGTGACATAGGTGTGAGAGCAGCAGCAGTACTAGTAATAGTAGACAGTATAGTGTCAAATCACTCGGGAAAGAGGTGCCATCAACAGCAGCAGTGGTAAGAGTAATAAAAATTGCAAATCACTCGGGCAAGAGGTGCCATCAGCAGCAGCAGCAGCGGTAAGAGTAATAAAAAGGGCAAATCACTCGGGCAAGAGGTGCCATCAGCAGCAGCAGCGGTAAGAGTAATAAAAATGGCAAATCACTCGAGCAAGAGGTGCCATCAGCAGCAGCAGCAGCAGCAGTAGCTGTAAGAGTAATAAAAAGGGCAAATCACTCAGGAAAGAGGTGCCATCAACAGCAGCAGTGGTAAGAGTAATAAAAATGGCAAATCACTCAGGCAAGAGGTGCCATCAGCAGCAGCAGCAGCAGCGGTAAGAGTAATAAAAAGGGCAAATCACTCAGGCAAGAGGTGCCATCAGCAGCAGCAGCAGCAGCAGCGGTAAGAGTAATAAAAAGGGCAAATCACTCGGGCAAGAGGTGCCATCAGCAGCAGCAGCGGTAAGAGTAATAAAAAGGGCAAATCACTCGGGCAAGAGGTGCCATCAGCAGCAGCAGCGGTAAGAGTAATAAAAAGGGCAAATCACTCGGGCAAGAGGTGCCATCAGCAGCAGCACCGGTAAGAGTAATAAAAAGGACAAATCACTCGGGCAAGAGGTGCCATCAGCAGCAGCAGTAGTAATAAAAAGTGGCAAATCTCTCGGACAAAAGGTGACAGCAGCAGTATGAGTAATATATCGGTACATAATCACTCAGCCTTTTGGCATTAGCAGTAGGAGCCCATATCGTGGCAAAATTACAAAAGGTTAAAGTTGCATTAGCATGGTGATTAAATTTGAACAGCAGAATGACACAGGCCTTAAGTAGCTGTAGCCTGACTATACACTACAGGGGTGGGCAAACTTTTTGACTCGAGGGCCGCAATTGGTTCATATATTGGACCCGGGGGCCAGAACAAGAGTAGATGGACAGTGTGTATGTGTGAAGTAATATAAATGTAATTTAAATTTGTAACATTAAATGATAAGATTAATTTAAGATAGAAAAGCATAGAAAAAGTTATGTTACAAAACTACAATTGATGGCACAGTGGCACAGTTCGCGCCCCCGCGTCGAACGAACTGCGCATGCGCCGGCCGGGGAAAAAGCCCAGTGCGCATGCTCCAAAGGACGTCACATTTTCTCAATGTAAACGACGTAATCGCAGCGTACGCCAGCCCCATTGAGAATCGACGTACGCAAACGACGTAAACGAAGCACAACACGATGCGGTCCCGAGGCCATACTTAACATGGCATCCGACGGGACACAACGGCATCCGACGGGACCTCGTAAGGTTACTCCACATAGAAGCTGGGGTAACCTTACGCGAACGAAAACGACGTACGCGATGACGGGGCGGCGTAAAAGCGATCGAGAATCGGCGTACTACTTCATTTGCATATGCAAATGAAAAAACAACGTAAAGGCCACCTAGTGGCCGGAGTTGTCATTACACCTACGATCCGAAAGTGTAATGCTTTTACACTTGTCGGATGTAGAAGCGTATCTATGCAAAAGTGATGCTAAGCATCACGCGCATAGATACGAGGACAAAAAAAAGGCGTTACGACGGGGTATCTGAGATACTCCGTCGTAACGCCTCTGAGAATCTGGCCCTTAGTCTCTAAAATATTAAAATTGAAGGCACAGTCGCAGTTTACAAATTGCCTTGCAATATTCAGTTTTAATTTTTTTTTCCTCCATTGACTTTCATTGAAATGATGGGTGGCGTGTGTTGCAAACAAATGTCTGTATCTTGAAAACCATTTGACCGATCGCTTAGCCGTTGACACGTGTAGTGTCAGCAGGGACAGCTGAACATTTTGATATAAGATTTGTGTAGGTCGGCTTGAAAATGAGGGAGTGGTCGCAGTTTACAAATCATGTAATGATTTTTCCGTTTTTGCCATTCTGTGCTCTAGCTCTCACCATTCATTCCTATGCTATGCAAGACCACTTAATAAGATGTAGATATAAAAAAGGACAGCATTTAAAGCTTACCCGTCAGATTTCAGAACAATAATATGGTATTTATGATACAAGTATATGTGCTAGACACATAACAATTGTATAGACACGATAATGATTGTTTAATAAGCAACATAAATATTATATTTATTTTGTAACGGTCTTTGAAATCCAAATGTTTTTTTATTTTTTCCTAACAGTTTTTAAAGACATGGTTGAAAGCAAATCTGAAATAGATAAGATCCTAGCCAAAATAGAAGCAAATGAACGCAAGATTCATTTTCTAGTCTGTCAAAATCAGCAACTGGTGCAACACCAGAGAGAAATTTTGGCTAAGATGGCAAACCATCACAAGCGCATGCAGAATCATGTTTGATTTTTTTGTTTCTTTTAATAAAAAAAGTTTTTTTTGTCAAATGTTACCTTTCTTATTGAGATTGTTAGGTTTTTCAACACATCTAACTTCACATCTAACACATCAACGTCCACATCAACATCAACAGGCCGCAAACCAGGGTTTAACATAAAGTTCATTGTTTTAGTCACACTTGCTGTTACGATCCGGTCTGGTAGCTTGTAGCGGAGGCTGTTGGTGGATCTGCTGTGCCAGAGAGGTCATGAAGCATTACCCAGCATGAAGGCAGCAGCAGTAGTATTAAAATCTAATGTAATTATCACACAGGCAACATTTACAAGCAGTAGTGGTAATAGTACTAGATATCATCTAAACACTTGGGCAAGACTTTACAGCAGCAGCAGTGGTAATAGTAGTATATCATGGCAAATATATTGTGACATAGGTGTCTGAGCAGCAGCAGTAGTACTAATTGTAGAGAATATAGTGTTTTATCACTCGGGAAAGAGGTGCCATGGCCCATGAACAGCAGCAGCAGCAGCAGCAGCAGAAATGGTAATAGTAGTATATAGTGGCAACTAATTTGTGACATAGGTGTGAGAGCAGCAGCAGTACTAGTAATAGTAGACAATATAGTGTCAAATCACTCGGGAAAGAGAGGTACCATGATGAACAGTAGCAGCAGCAGTGGTAATAGTAGTATAGAGTGGTAAATAACTCATGACATAGGTGTGTGAGAGCAGCAGCAGTAGTATTAATAGTTGACAATATAGTGTTTTATCACTCGGGAAAGAGGTGCCATGGCCATGAACAGCAGAAGCAGCAGCAGCAGTGGTAATAGTAGTATATAGTTGCAAATAATTTGTGACATAGGTGTGAGAGCAGCAGCAGTATTAGTAATAGTAGACAGTATAGTGTCAAATCACTCGGGAAAGAGGTGCCATCAACAGCAGCAGTGGTAAGAGTAATAAAAATTGCAAATCACTCGGGCAAGAGGTGCCATCAGCAGCAGCAGCAGCGGTAAGAGTAATAAAAAGGGCAAATCACTCGGGCAAGAGGTGCCAGCAGCAGCAGCAGCAGCAGCAGCGGTAAGAGTAATAAAAATGGCAAATCACTCGAGCAAGAGGTGCCATCAGCAGCAGCAGCAGCAGCAGCTGTAAGAGTAATAAAAAGGGCAAATCACTCAGGAAAGAGGTGCCATCAACAGCAGCAGTGGTAAGAGTAATAAAAATGGCAAATCACTCAGGCAAGAGGTGCCATCAGCAGCAGCAGCAGCAGCGGTAAGAGTAATAAAAAGGGCAAATCACTCAGGCAAGAGGTGCCATCAGCAGCAGCAGCAGCAGCGGTAAGAGTAATAAAAAGGGCAAATCACTCGGGCAAGAGGTGCCATCAGCAGCAGCAGCAGCGGTAAGAGTAATAAAAAGGGCAAATCACTCGGGCAAGAGGTGCCAGCAGCAGCAGCAGCAGCAGCAGCGGTAAGAGTAATAAAAATGGCAAATCACTCGAGCAAGAGGTGCCATCAGCAGCAGCAGCAGCAGCAGCTGTAAGAGTAATAAAAAGGGCAAATCACTCAGGAAAGAGGTGCCATCAACAGCAGCAGTGGTAAGAGTAATAAAAATGGCAAATCACTCAGGCAAGAGGTGCCATCAGCAGCAGCAGCAGCAGCGGTAAGAGTAATAAAAAGGGCAAATCACTCGGGCAAGAGGTGCCATCAGCAGCAGCACCGGTAAGAGTAATAAAAAGGACAAATCACTCGGGCAAGAGGTGCCATCAGCAGCAGCAGTAGTAATAAAAAGTGGCAAATCTCTCGGACAAAAGGTGACAGCAGCAGTATGAGTAATATATCGGTACATAATCACTCAGCCTTTTGGCATTAGCAGTAGGAGCCCATATCGTGGCAAAATTACAAAAGCTTAAAGTTGCATTAGCATGGTGATTAAATTTGAACAGCAGAATGACACAGGCCTTAAGTAGCTGTAGCCTGACTATACACTACAGGGGTGGGCAAACTTTTTGACTCGAGGGCCGCAATTGGTTCATATATTGGACCCGGGGGCCAGAACAAGAGTAGATGGACAGTGTGTATGTGTGAAGTAATATAAATGTAATTTAAATTTGTAACATTAAATGATAAGATTAATTTAAGATAGAAAAGCATAGAAAAAGTTATGTTACAAAACTACAATTGATGGCACAGTGGCTGCATTTGATGGCATGGCACAGTGGCTGAATTTGGCATGGCACAGTGGTGACAATTGATGGCACAGTGGCTGCGTTTGATGGCATGGCACAGTGGCTGAATTTGGCATGGCACAGTGGTGACAATTGATGGCACAGTGGCTGCGTTTGATGGCATGGCACAGTGGCTGAATTTGGCATGGCACAGTGATGACAATTGATGGCACAGTGATTGCTTTTGATGGCATTGCACAGTGGCTGAATTTGGCATGGCACAGTGGTGACAATTGATGGCACAGTGGCTGCGTTTGATGGCATGGCACAGTGGCTGAATTTGGCATGGCACAGTGATGACAATTGATGGCACAGTGATTGCTTTTGATGGCATGGCACAGTGGCTGAATTTGGCATGGCACAGTGGTGACAATTGATGGCACAGTGGCTGCGTTCGATGGCATGGCACAATGGCTGAATTAGGCATGGCACAGTGGTGACAATTGATGGCACAGTGGCTGCGTTTGATGGCATGGCACAGTGGCTGAATTTGGCATGGCACAGTGATGACAATTGATGGCACAGTGATTGCGTTTGATGGCATGGCACAGTGGCTGAATTTGGCATGGCACAGTGGTGACAATTGGTGGCACAGTGGCACAGTGGCAATCAATGGAGATGGATAATAGCCCCGACTAATAGCATAGAAGCATAGGCCGCAAAGCCGTAGTTTGCACATTCCTGCCATAGTGCCTCATAATTTAAAAGTTTGATTAACGTTCTTTCTATGCCATACGTGAATTTTTAAATTCATGGTGAGCATTGAGCAATTACATTTCAAAATAATGTGGCAGCAGCAGCATCAGGACTCCTTATAGTGGCTTAATGACACAGCATGGAAATATTTATGCCCTTAACACTACCTGCCCACTATGAGTTTAAAAGGTATCAATTAATGGAAGAGGTAACAATGAATCACATGACAAGGGACCATTCAGCGCCCTGAACCGACGGCGGGTGCCAGAAAGTCACCGCCGATCCAGGACTCATTCATCTTGATGAATGTGAGTCTGTCCACGGAGTCTGTGGACAGACGGGTCCTCTTGTCCGTGACCACCCCACCTGCCGCGCTGAATGTACGCTCAGATAGTACGCTGGAGGGGGGGCAAGACAATAACTCCAGCGCATACTGAGCGAGCTCGCGGCAGGTGTCCAATCTGGCAACCCAGTACATGGGGTCGTCGGTGCTCATACTGTCAGAAGCACCGACGGACCCCATGTAGTCTGCCACCATGTGGGCCAGCCGCTGGTGGTGACTGCTGCTGCTGCTGCTGCTTGTACTGGGTCGCTCAGATTGGAAGAACATCCTCATCTCACCCATTAGGTCCCCTGCTCGGCTGCTGCTGCTGCTGGGTGCAGCCGCCTGCTGGGTGAGACGAGGGGGGACAACTGGAGGCCCCGGGGGTTGTCTGCTCCAACCGGCTTACTATGCGTGCCTGCAGTTTCTCCATCCGGTGCTGCCTCCGGCTGGCTGGGAGGAACTGCTCCAGTTTTCCCTTACATCTTGGATCTAAAAGGGTGGCCATCCAAAATTCGTCCCTCTCCTTGATAGCATGAACCCGGGGGTCCCTCCTGAGGCATCTCAGCATGTGGGCAGCCATGGGGAAGAGCACAGCCCGCTGTGACTCCTCGTAGCTGCCCGGGTCCATGACGTCGGACTCTTCATGCTGGAGGCGATGCTGCTCGCGCACAGAGATGCCCAACCCCCGGACTATCGGTGCCCCCAACACCGGCTCTCCCTCCTGACCAGGCCCTGACTCCAGGACGTCACCACCAGTAACCTTCTCATCATCATCATCCTCCTCCTCGTCCTGGGCCTGGTCTTGGTTGGGCAGTGTTGCCTCCTGCTCCACCAAGGCACTCTCCCCAGCTTCGAGCAGGCGATCTAGTGCCCTGTCCAGCAGGAACACTATAGGGAGCACGTCGTTGAGGCCGACATGCTCCCTGCTCACCATCTTGGTCGCCTGCTCGAAAGGGGCCAACACATGGCAGACCTGGTGTATCTGCCCCCACTCCGCACTGGTGATGTACGGGAGTGTTTGTGCTGGCCCGCCACTGCCTTGATCCAGCAGGTATTCTTTCACCGCCCTTCGCTGCTCCCACAACCTCTCCAGCATGTGGAGGGTGGAGTTCCAGCGGTTGGGGAGCGCCTGAAGTGGCTGGCAATCCTACGCACCCTTAGCACAATGTCACTCAACCCAGGATAGGTGCGCAGGAACTTCTGCACCACAAGGTTAAGGACATGTGCCAGACAGGGCACGTGGGTCAGACTGCCAGCCTGGAGGGCGGAGAGAGTAGGTTGCTGCCGTTGTCACAGACAACCATACCTGCCAGGAGCCTTCGGGGTGTCAGCCACTTCTGGACCTGAGCCTGAAGTGCGGTCAGCACTTCTTTGCCAGTGTGTGTCTCGGTCCCCTAAACTAACAAGCTGGAGCACGGCCTGACAGCGCATGTGCCCCCACACTTGAGTAGCTACGGGGGCGCTTGCTGGGAGGCTCAGCAGCTGCGGAGACAGTGGCTTGACGGAGACCAGCAGTTCTCCCCTGGACACCCCGGGGCGGCACCACAAAATCAGATGCCGCCGATCCCTCCCCGGCGCCTCGGAGGGAAACCCAATGGGCCGTGAAACTGATGTACCGGCCCTGCCCATGCCTGCTGGTCCAGCCATCCATTGTGAGATGCACCCTGTCGCTGACAGCGTGATCCAGCGACAGGGTTACATTCTGCACAATGTGCTGGTGTAGGGCAGGGACACCAGTCCTGGCAAAGAAATGGCGGCTGGGGACACGCCATTGGGGTTGGGCCTGCTCCAACATCTGCCTGAAGGGGTTGCAATCAACGATGTTGAAGGGCAGCAGATGTTGGGCAATAACCCTTGCCAGGAGCACATTGAGGGAACGCACACGTCGGTCTCCAGGGGGGAAGGGAGTGGTGCGTTCAAAGGCGTCAGAAAGCGACGCCTGGCGCCGGACGGCAGTGCAGGACACAGACGAGGAGGGTGCTGTGGAAGTAGCGGTCTGGCTGTTGATACCAGTACCTCTACTAGAGGGAGCGGGGGGGGGGGCATGACCTGCTGGGAAGAGATGAAGCTGTGGCAGGGGCTGCTGTACCCTGCACACTTGTGGTGGTGGCGCTGCTACCACCACCACGCTTCATCTGCTCAAACTCCCGCCAGTGATTTATTCTCAGGTGCTGGTTCAGGGCTGTGGTACCCACCCGAGCCAAGCACTTCCCTCTCTTCACCCTGGCACGACAAATCTGGCAGATGGCCATGGTATGGTTATCTGGTACCAGGGTGAAGTAGGCCCAGACAGGTGACTTCAGCGCCGCCCTCCTGTCAGATGGGGTGACGCTGACTTGCACCTGCTGGGACTCGGTGCGCACAGGTGGAGCTGCCTGCTGCTGCTGCTGCTGACACCTCCTGCTGCCATCACCAGTGGAGACCCTGACGCTGGTCTCCCTGGTGACCTGGCGCACCGTTTCCCCAGGGTGCCTACCTTCCTCGTCGTCACTGATGCTGTGAACCGACAAGCCAGGTGGCACCCATGTTGGGTCACCCTCCTCTTCGCCCCCAGATATGTCAGACCCAGGGCTGAATTGTGGTGGTCTGAGGGAACCAGCTGACATGGAGCCGCTATCCTGGCTCCGCTGTCCCCTCACCCACGCCTGGGTCTGACTAGGTGCTGTTGTTTCCTGCACCAAAACAGCAGCACCACTTTGAAGGGATGTCTCTGGGATACTGACAGCAGGTATCCCATCCTCCTCCTCCATCCCTTCAAAAAGGTCCTGACCATCAGGACAGAACTGGAGGTCTGCCTGATGCAGGGCCTCCCCCAAGATATCCCTCTCACTGTCGCTGTCGAACAGTAAGATGCTGTACTCTTGGGGGCTGGGGGGGGTACTAAAGGCACCGGTGTAATGGTGGTGCTACTGGTAGTCGGGACTGACGACTCAGTGGCACTGCTGTGCCCCATATAGTCCACCACTACTGGAGCCTGAGATGGCAATATCGGGCGGCTGCCCGATGAAAAAAAATCCCGGATGAGGCGGACTCCCGTTCCACCTGATCCTCTACCAATAGTAGGGGCGCGAGAGGTACCCCGTGCTGGCAGCGACCCAGCACTGGGAGTAATTCCCCTACCCCTGCTGCCACGGCCACGGCCACGTATGCCGCTCATAATTGCTGATGTGGAGGGGGGGGTAAACTTTATTGGGGGGGGAAATGTGAGGAAGGATTTTTTTTCTTTTTTAAAAGACAGGCATGTAGACAAAGACGTAGACAGACAGCTACTAAACTATAATAAAACTAGTACACCTAAAAGTTTTTTTTTTTTTTTTTTACACTGACTGAGTGACAAGGACAAAGACAAGAACTACAAAAAATAAAAAAAAATGCACTAAACAAACACTAAGGCCCAGATTCATAAAGCAATTACGCCTGTCTAACTGGTGTTAGACAGGAGTAATTTCAAATTTCGCGCGCCGTATCACTAGTTTGAATCCTCAAACCAATATACGGCGGCTTCGGGCTTCGATCCGAGAGGCTTACGTCTTCGCAAGCCTTCGGATCTACGCTGCGATATTTTTGCGGCCGCTGGGAGGAGTTTGCGTCGTTTTGATGCGTCGGGATATGCAAATGTGTTTTTACGGCGATCCACGAAGATACGAGTGGTCTTCGCAATCGCTTACGTCTGGTTTTTTTTACGTACTGTTATACCAGCTTTTTGCTGGTCTAACGGTGCGTAGCCCATGTTAAGTATGGCCGTCGTTCCCGCGTCGAATTTAATTATTATTTTTTTTTTTTTTGCGTAACTCGTTCGGGAATAGAAATGTCCGTAAACGACGCTACTCAAACAACGAATGACGTAACGACGTGATTTCGCGCAATGCACGGCGGGAAATTTGCGAACGGAGCATGCGCAGTTCGATCGCCGCGGGAACGCGCCTATTTTAAATCCTTCACGCCCCCTACTCGTCTAGATGGATTGCGACGGGAGAAATACACTACGCCGCCGTCGTTTACTGGACAAAATCTACCTGGATTCCACGTAGAGCCAGGTAAAAAACAGCGGCGTAGTGTATTTCTGATACGCTACGAGAATCCAATTCTCTCTGAATCTGGGCCTTAGCTTTTAAAAAAGCTCTTGGTCTTTTGCTTTGAAAAAAGCAGTTTAGAATAAGGATAATATGATCTGAAATCACTAGCAAGGAAGCACAATGCTGATGCTGCAAGCTGTAAGATCACACAGAAACACTCCACACTCTATAGCCACCTTCTGAATCTGCAATGAAATGCTGCTGGGTGTGACCTTATATAATGGCCGTGCAGGCAGGTTCCTATTGGTTGCTATGGAGGTTGCTAACCTCTGACAACTGTGGTAGGAGAACTTTGATTGGCTCTGATGCAAAAGAAGGGCGGGGACAATAATCGCACAATATTCCTTTTGCCGAATATTCGCATTGTCGAATATTCGGTGAACTCTGATTGGCTCTGATGCAAAAGAAGGGCGGGGAAAATAATCGCGCAATATTCCTATTGCCGAATATTCGCATTGCGAATATTCGGCAATATACAATGATCGCTTCAGCTACTCGGCCCAAGGTCTCTAATCATACCAGCAATGCTTTTAGACGTCGATGGAGAACACTAGGATGTGCTCTGTTTTAAAAATAAAATTGAAAAAATTGGCTCTGATGCAAAAGAAGGGCGGAGGAAATAATCACGCGATATTCCTATTCCCGAATAATCGCATTGTGAATTTCCAACAATATAAAATGATCGCATCAGCTACTCGGCCCAAGGTCTCTAATCATACCAGCAATGCTTTTAGACGTCGATGGAGAACACTAGGATGTGCTCTGTTTTAAAAATAAAATTGAAAAAATTGGCTCTGATGCAAAAGAAGGGCGGAGAAAATAATCGCGCGATATTCCTTTTGCCGAATATTCGCATTGTCGAATATTCGGAGAACTCTGATTGGCTCTGATGCAAAAGAAGGGCGGGGACAATAATCGCGCAATATTCCTTTTGCCGAATATTCGCATTGTCGAATATTCGGTGAACTCTGATTGGCTCTGATGCAAAAGAAGGGCGGGGAAAATAATTGCGCAATATTCCTATTGCCGAATATTCGCTTTGCGAATATTCGGCAATATACAATGATCGCTTCAGCTACTCGGCCCAAGGTCTCTAATCATACCAGCAATGCTTTTAGACGTCGATGGAGAACACTAGGATGTGCTCTGTTTTAAAAATAAAATTGAAAAAATTGGCTCTGATGCAAAAGAAGGGCGGAGGAAATAATCGCGCGATATTCCTATTGCCGAATAATCGCATTGCGAATTTCCAACAATATATAATGAGCGCATCAGCTACTCGGCCCAGGGTCTCTAATCATACAAACAATGCTTTTAGACGTCGATGGAGATCACTAGGATGTGATCTGTTTTAAAAATAAAATTGAAAAAATCCGAATATTCGGAATAGCGAATATTGACCGCGAAATTCGAAATATTCGTGAATACTCGAATATGCCATATTCGAGCCGAATATTCGCAATACGAATATTCGTGAGCAACACTAATTACAAGCAGCAGGAGGGGACGCCACTTTCCGCTGCTCGCCTGGGCTCTCTTGTCCCACGGGAGACTCGAGCGACCAGCCGGTATATCCGCTGGCTGTCCGGAGACCTGAAGAAAGCTATATATGGCTTTGATCGGGTCTTAAATGTAGTAACACGGAAGCAATGTCAATGTCATGACATCACTTCCGGATTACTGGAGTCCTAAAGTTTAGAAATATTGAGTATTAGAAAATGCAGATCATGGCGTTTTACATAGTTACATATTAAGTCAGGTTGAAAAAAGATATAAGTCTAGTTCAACTATAAAAAAAAAAACATTGTACAGTCCCATATACCCAATTCTATTCCCAAAATTGATCCAGGGGAAGCAGAGCGGATGATCCAATTTGCTACAGCAGGGTAAAATATTCCTTCCTGATCCCCCAAGAGGCAATCGGATTTTCCCTGGATCAACTTTACCTATAAATGTTAGTACCCAGTTATATTATGTACATTTAGGAAAGTATCCAGATCTTTCTTAAAGCAATCTACTGAGCTGGCCAGAACCACCTCTGGAGGGATTCTATTCCACATTTTCACAGCTCTTACTGTGAAGAAACCTTTCCATATTTGGAGATGAAATCTCTTTTTCTCTAGACGTAAAGAGTGCCCCATTGTCCTCTGTGTTGACCCCAAAGTGAATAACTCAACACCAAGTTCACTATATGGACCCCTTATATATTTGTACATGTTGATCATATCCCCCCTTATTCTCCTCTTCTCAAGAGTGAATAAATTCAGTTCCTCTAATCTTTCCTCATAGCTGAGCTCCTCCATGCCTCTTATCAGTTTGGTTGCCCTTCTCTGCACTGTCTCCAGTTCCGATATCCTTTTTGAGAACTGGTGCCCAAAACTGAACTGCATATTCCAGATGAGGTCTTACTAATGATTTGTACAGGAGGGCAAAATGATATCTCTCTCTCTGGAGTCCATATCTCTCTTATACAAGAAAGGACTTTGCTAGTTTTGGAAACCACAGCTTGGCATTGCATGTTATTATTGAGCTTATGATCTACCAAAACCTGCATGCTTTCAAGTGCAAAGGAGGGATTTGGGGTCTCATAGGCCCCAGATCCCTTCATAAGAATATTGTCATGTGCCTATTTCTGTCACAGAGGATGTTAACATTCCTTGTGACAGCAATAAAAGTGATAAATTAACCACTTAACCCCCGGACCATATTGCTGCCTAATGACCAGAGCACTTTTTGTGATTCGGCACTGCGTCGCTTTAACTGACAATTGCGCGGTCGTGCGATGTGGCTCCCAAACAAAATTGGCGTCCTTTTTCTCCCACAAATAGAGCTTTCTTTTGGTGGTATTTGATCATCTCTGCAGTTTTTATTTTTTGCGCTATAAACAAAAATAGAGCAACTATTTTGAAAAAAATGCAATATTTTTTACATTTTGCTATAATAAATATCCCCAAAAAATTTTTTTCCTCAGTTTAGGCCGATACGTATTCTTCTGCATATTTTTTGTAAAAAAAAAAATCGCAATTAGCGTTTATTGATTGGTTTGCGCAAAATTTATAGCACTTACAAAAAAGGGGGTAGTTTTATGGCATTTTTATTAATATATTTTTTTTACTAGTAATGGCGGCGTTTAGCGGGTTTTTTTCAGTACCGAGACATTATGGCGGACACATCGGACAATTTTAACAAATTTTTGGGACCATTGGCATTTTTATAGCGATCAATGCTATAAAAATGCATTGGATTACTATAAAAATGCCATTGGCAGTGAAGGGGTTAACACTAGGGGGCAGGGAAGGGGTTAAGTGTGTTCCTGGGTGTGTTCTAAATGTATGGGGGGGTGGACTCACTAGGGGGAATCACTGATATTCTGTTCATACATTGTATGAACAGAAGATCAGCGTTTCCCCCGCTGACAGGGACGAGAGCTATGTGTTTACACACACAGCTCCCGTTCCCTGCTCTGTAACGAACGAGTGCACATGCCCGGCGGCGATCGCTCCCGCAGGGCACACGCACGGGACTCAGGGGATGAGCGGGGGCGCATGCGCGTTCCGCCGGCGGCGCGCGCCCCCTAGCGGCCGCAAAAGTGCGGACGTATAGCTACGGGCTCTCGCCCAGCAGTGCCACCGTCCCGCCGTATAATGACGATGGGCGGTCGGCATGTGGTTAAAGCAACAGTGTAATATATATAAAATAATAAAAAAATGTAAAGTGCCCCTGTCCCTCCCCCCTAGTGCTAGAGCGCAAAGGCGAATGCATGCATCAGTCCTGAATGCAAGCAAACCGCGATCGTCCCACACATGTGAGGTATCGCCACCAGTGTCAGATCATAGGCAGTATTTCTAGCACTAAACTTCCTCTGTACATCTAAAGTGGTAACTTGTAAAGGCCTTTAAAGCGTCAGCCTGTGGATAGTAAAATATACGTTGTTTGTCGCCATTGTGACATGTTTGGTATCTATTTACTAAGCGTAATGGTTGTGGCAGCTGCTTATTATTTACTTTTAGTTATTTTGTTTTTCCCAGTCTGGTTTGTGTATTAGTTCCCCCCTCTTACATTTATTTACTAAGCGTGAAATCATCTTTTATATTTTATAAAAAAAATGGTTTATGTGTTGGGTTTTTAAATAAAAAAGAGTATTTTTAATTTTTTTCCCCAAAAACTGTTTGAAAAAAAAAACGCTGCGCAAATACTGTGTGACATAAAAAATTTGCGAAACCCAGAAATGTATTCTCTAGGGCCTCTGCTTAAAAAAATATATAAGATTTGGGTGTTCTAACTAATGTAGCGCTACACCCGAAGGAGCCGCTGGTTGATTGTTGGGTCCGGCACATTACGTAGCTCTAGCATTGTCTAGGGCAACGTTTCTCAACCACTGGTGTGCCGTGAAGAGTCCCGAGGTGTGCCGCGGCAAAATGACCCCAAATATTGGCAGCTATGGCTGCTATCTAATGTAACACTACTGCTGGGCACTTCGTTATCATTTGTCTTTACAGTGGTGGCGGTCCTCTGTGTAGAACTCACTTCCCGGCCCTCGGGAAGCTGTGCTGGCTGTGCGGGCCTCCCGTCTTGCCAAACAAATACGTCATTGGTTGCTATGGGAGGGTCGGACGCACGCACTGCTTCTGTGACGTGAGAGCCGCGGGTACCATCCCAAACTCTGTCTGGCGCGCTTTTCCCTGAGGGGGAAGAAGAAAGAGTAGAGCCACCGTGACCAACACTGCTCCCCTGCCCGCAGACATGGCCACCCGCTCAGAGAGGGAGAAGGCCCTGAAGCTGAATGACCAGCACCAGGCCATCCTGTCTCGTATGCTGAGGGAGGAGGACAACAAGTACTGCGCTGACTGCGAGGCCAAGGGTAAGGTGGTGAGGGGGGCTCTGCTATAAATAACCAGCTGTCACAGTCACTGACACCCCACATCCTCTATTCATGACTACAGCACTCTGGATCTGATTGGTTGTTGTGCAACTTCTTTCAGTGTATGTGTGCATGTGTACACATGTTTGTTGTGTGTGGAAAAAGTAGTTCTGATGGTACAGGAATAGGGGGGTCAGGATTAAAAGTAACATACATACAGACAGATGCGCACGCACACAAACAGGCACACGTACAAACACACACACTGTGTGTGTTTGTACGTGTGCCTGTTTGTGTGCGTGCGCATCTGTCTGTATGTATGTTACTTTTAATCCTGACCCCCCTATTTCTGTACTATCAGAACTACATTTGTAGGGCTTGTTCGAGATAGCAGCAAGGACTGCTGCTCCTCTGAAAAGATTTTGTGTTCATATCGCTTTTCAGGGGCATTTGTCAGCCAGTAAAGAGGCATATCTTGTCTCCTAACCACCTGTTTTAAGCCTGTTAATGTAATGCACACAGTTGCGGGGTAGTTGCAGTGCAGCCCCATTCACCCTGGATATACCTCCAGCTGCAGCCACAGCATGTTTACACCCCTAGCTGTTGCCTCTGCAGCTAAAGGGGCAAAAGTTGGGGGTGGTAAAAAGAGCTCAACCATGTGGTTTTACTGCCCCTCCAGCCTGACATGTGAACAAGCTCTTGGTTCTGTGTGGATGCGTGCTGCGTGTAGGGCAGCCCATTCATTTCCCTACCCGCAGTAATGCGGGGAAAGAAGTCCCCGACCCTTTTTTTTAAATTGTGCCACAACAAAAGCAACCCATGTTTGCCAATGGATGGGGCACCATTAAGAATTAATGGCACCCCTAAAGAGCAGAGCATTTGTCTGTGTGTCAAGAAGGGATGAACTTGCAGTGTCAGGCCTGGATGTGGACGGGCAATCCAGCCCTTAGTAACAACCAGTGTTGCTCATATTACTTTAAAAAAGTAATTTGTTACAGTTACAAATTACTTCTCCGAAAAAGTAATTGTGTTAGTGACTCAGTTACTACATTGAAAAAGTAATTCGTTACTCAGCAAAGTAACTGATTTTTTTTTTTAATATTCTACAATGCTTTGTTGAGAAGCAGATGACAGGCACTTGCCAGGGAGCAGTGAGTTAATACTCCAAGACAAAAGAATGCCAGATCCTTGAGAGAAGAAAACTGGAAACAAATGGTGATCTTGTGTATATCCCAGCCTAGGTGCATCCGTCCCACCATGTATGTGCAGCTAATAGGACTTAAAACCCTTATCGATCTGCTACATATTACATCCAAATTATAAGCTGGATTAAAATGTATGTTTATAATAAACATACCCTTGACGTTTACAGAGTCTGTAATTTAAAATCTTATATTAGGCTTTATTAGAATTTTCTATAGTTTATTGTTTATTATTTTATTTATCTTATATAAGCTTTATTAGATGCAAGGGATCTGGAATGGGGATGTCATATTTTTCTTTGTTGTCTGATGAAGAGATGAAATCACTGACCAAAAATAACCTGCTGGTAATTGGTCTGTATAGGTGTCCTGCACTTACCATGTTGACCACTAGATGTCGCTGTGTACACTGTGTTGTATAGGGAACGTTTGTTCTGTGGAACATTTTGTTCCGGCCATGTGTTCCCCGGATCATTGATCAGGTTGCGCACACAGTGTGTGTAATCGATGTGAGTTGTTCCCCGGTGATAGGTCAGTGTGAGGCGGGTGGGGCTCATTGTATCCAGGGCTCCTTGCGATTGGGAGTTTTCAGACCGCTGTGACAGGCCATCACAGCGGTCACATGATTCTAAAGCGGAGTTCCACCCATATTTATGTTCACAGCGCCGGCAGAAGCAATTACTCTGCTGCCATCTAGTGGCGGTAGATGCAATTGCGGTAATGCCGCTCAAGTAATGGGAACTGCATTACCGTGAGGGGAAGAGTAATCAGGTAGATTACTCGTTACCCTCAAAAGGGGCTGCGTTAGGTAACTGCGTTTATGGTAACTCCGTTACTTACAACACTGGTAACAACGATCTGTAATGGATGAATAGGGGCGAATCCTTCCAATGGACTCCGGCCCGGGTCACCGGGAGACAGTAATGCGTACCTGTAGCATCCCGGTCACCAGATCCCCGATTAGTGCGCCAGTCAGCCTGAAAACCGTTTTAATGGAACCTGGAACCCAGTGGATTACTGGGGTCCTCTTTCGCATCCAGTTGAGGCTCAATGAAGCCTGCAATCTTGGCCAGGAGGGCCGCGCCAGCGGGGCCCACAGGTGCGCACAACCTGAAGGTGATTGCCACACCCAGCAGCGGGACCCCGCAAAGATTTTAGAACACATGACACCTGTCACAGATATACCCCTTCCCAGCATGCCCTGCGAGGGAAGAACTCCTCTAATTGGCTTGCTCTGCCAGAAACCCCCGCTGGCGCCAACTGCTGGCTGGAGATGATACCACATCCCTAGAATGCAGATTGGTCCAGGAGACCTTTCTGGACCGACAGGGGACATAATTTAAATAAATCACAAATGGGAGCAACGTAGCTCTCCCATTCTAGCTAACTTTAGTGTAGTGCCCATACTGAAAGTAAGGGGGCGCTACACTACTGTATATGATTTTCACATGTAAACAAAAAGTGCCAGAAAATGCTTGGTCTTCAACTGGCTAATGGGAACACAAAAGCTCATCCCTAATCAGGAAGTAAAAGAAGAACCTCTCCACTTCCTGTTCGTTTGTTGGATGTCAATCAGAACAGGAAGTGAAGGTTTCTCCCCTCCAACAGGGACACGGACAACAACAAAAACACATTTTCTAACAGTGTGAGAGAAGTTTTGAACCTCTCTCAGGATTTTATCACTGTCTGTGTCACCATGAGAGAGATTTTCTCTCATTTCTGTCAAAGTGACAGCTGTCAGACAGAACAGGCCAAGAAATCTCCCACATTTAATGTCTGACAGAAAAACCTCAACGGGGACACAAACAGCATTTAAATCTTGATAGACATTTTAACTCTCCTTCGCTGCATCTATAAAAAAAAAAAAAAAAAAAAGTTTTGGTCTGAGCTCAAGAAAATTGCTTGAGAACGGATTTACTTTAAAGGAATGATGGCAGTAATGTGTTTTTCAAGGCAGGCTTGTAATTCACCAATCTAAATGATATCGATATGGCTTTAAACTACTGCACGCGACCGAAGCCGGTTTGGCTTGTATTAGTGGTGGTGGCTGTGTGAGGTTCACTGCACACTTCCCCGCTAATCCTAGCTGACAATTCTGTCACATAGGTTCAGGATCACGGTAACACCACGCGGCTGCGAGCGGCACGGGGACCAGAGGTAAAACGCAGCAATTTTCAGACAGTCACTTATATTCTCCGACTGAAAAATGGAGAAGACGCTAAAAGAGTTACAAGGTGAGGCAGAAATGATAGATGAGGAGGACGGTAAAATAATCCGGAGATCAGTATGAAAACTGTTATGGCTCACAAATAACACTGAATAACTATATTTACTGTGAGGATGGCAGGGCTGTATTAAACATATTAATGTGGGTTCCCAGCGTCGGATGGAAGGGTAATTGGACACAGCACAGAACCCCAACAATAACCACTTATTTACAGGGCACTTATACCCCATTTCTACCCAGTCCAATTTTCACCTCTCAGCGCTGTCACACTTTGAATGACAATTGCGCGTTCAGCAACACTGTACCCAAATTAAATTGTTATAATTTTTTTCCCACACAAATAGCGCTTCTTTCTTTTGGTGGTACTTAGGTCGGCTCGGCTGCGCAAAATCATGTCATATAACGTGATTTTGCATTGCAGCCACTACCCTTGCTCACCCCTGGTGCCGATGTGAGTGCCCGGCGGGCGCGATCACCACCGGACACTCGCGATCACTCGTTACAAAGCCGGAACCGGGAGCTGTGTGTGTCAGGGGGAGAAATTACTGATCGCTTGTTCATACAATATATGAACAGCGATCTGTCATTTCCCCTAGTCAGTCCCACCCCCCCTTCAGTTAGAACACAATGAGGGAACATAATTAACCCCTTCCTCGCCCCCCTAGTGTTAACCCCTTCACTGCCAGTGACATTTTTACAGTAATCAATGCATTTTTATAGCATTGATCGCTGTAAAAGTGCCAATGGTCCATAAAATGTGTCACAAGTGTCCGATGTGTCCGCCATAAGGTCGCAGTACCGATAAAAATCGCAGATCGCCGCCATTACTAGTAAAAAATAAATATTAATAAAAATACCATAAATCTATTTTGTAGACGCTATGGGCCAGATTCTCAAAGCTGTAGATATGCCGCCGTAATTTCAAATCTGCGCCGGCGTATGTTTACGCCGATTCTCAAAGGCAGATACGTTAAAAAAATAGGCTTCTTCCGCCAACGTAACTTGTCTACGCCGGCGTATAATTGTGTGCAATTATACGCTAGCCGCTAGGGGCGCTTCCGTCGATTAGCCGCTTTGAATATGCAAATGAGCTAGATACGCCGATTCCCTAACATAATTGCACCTGGTCGTTGTATTTTATGTCGTATTTCTCTTAAATAGAACTTTGGGCCAGGACACCCTTAGGTAGTTGAAATCTTAATTTGCAGACTCTGAGGCCTCGTACACACGACCAAGGAACTCATCGGGCGAAACACATTGTTTTCCTCGTCGAGTTCCTTTTTAGTCTTGTCGAGGAACTCGACAAGCTGTCTTTGCTACACACTGTCAAGACCAAATCTCCTCGTTCTCAAACGCGGTGACTTCAATACATACAACAGCAGGGGAAGTTTGATTCCACTGGCACAACCCTTGGGGCTGCTTTTGCTAATCTCATGTTACTGCGTGTTGGGAAAAAGTTTGGTAAAAGACATTTGCATTTTTCAGTCTGTTACAGCGTGACAAAATGTGCTACCTCCATTACAAACGCTACTTTTACCGAAGGTGCACGGGTTTCTTAGCATACACACGCTCGAGTTTCTCGTTGAAAAGCAGCCCGACCAAGTTTCTTGATGGATTCTCTTGAGGAAACCGGTCGTGTGTACGAGGCCTGAGACTTCTACGGGTAGACAGCCATTCTAACACTAATGCACTCTACACACGACCGGTTTTCCTGACATGCCAAAACCTGAAGTTTTCCCCGACATGATTCCTCTCAAGCCTGCCTTGCATACACATGTTCAGTCAAAAAAACGTTTGACCAATGCGCGGTGACGTCCAACACGTACGACGGCACTATAAAGGAGACGCTCCATTCAAATGCTTTTGCTGCTTTTGCTGATCCTCGTGTTAGTAAGGCTCCATGCACACTGGGCTTAAAAAAACGTCTGTTCTTTTTGGAGTAATAAACGTTCATATAGTTGAAAGCAAAAGACCAAAGGGCTAGTCATGGACTTTTTAGGTACAGTAGTACGGTAGGAATACAATCAAAACAGTTGTTTTACATTAAATCTAAAATTGATTACAAAATGTTAACAATATAAAAGACAAGTTCCATAGGAACTGCACACAGTCACAAACTTTACAGCATTGTTTAGCCTTCAAAAACAACAGGAAGACACAGGCTAAACAATGCTGTAAAGTTTGTGACTATGTGCAGTTCCTATGGAACTTGTCTTTTATATTGTTAACATTTTGTAATAAATCTTTTATAAGATAAAAAAACTTTTTTGATTGTATCCCTACCGTACTACTGTGCCTAAAAAGTCCATGACTAGCCCTTTGGTCTTTTTCTTTCAATTATATCTTAGGACGCGGCACACTTACTATTTGTCTATGTATCCGCAGTACCACTCTGTGTGTTAATACATTCTATCCCCATTTAACCACTTCCATACCAGGCACTTACGCACCTTCCCGCCCAAGCCAATTTTCAGCTTTCAGCACTGTCGCACTTTGAATGACAATTGCGCGGTCATGCTACACTGTACCCAAACAAAATTGCCGACCTTTTTTCCCCACAAATAGAGCTTTCTTTTGGTGGTATTTGATCACCTCTGCGGTTTTTATTTTTTGCGCAACAACTAATAAAAGACTGAAAATTTTGAAGAAAAAATACATTTTTATTTTTTTCTGTTAACCTTTTTGTAAATAAGTATGTTTTCTCTTTCAATTATGGGCACTTATATGACGGCACTGATGGGCACTGATGAGGTGGTATTGATGGGCACCGATGAGGTGGCACTGATGGGCACTGATAGGCAGCGCTGGTATGCAGCACTGATGGGCACTCATAGGTGGCACTGATGGGCACTCATAGGTGGCACTGATGGGCACTCATAGGCAGCACTGATGGGCACTCATAGGCAGCACTGATGGGCACTCATAGGCGGCACTGATGGGCACTCATAGGCGGCACTGATGGGCACTCATGGGCAGCACTGGGAACTCATAGGCGGCACAGAATGGCACTCATGGGTGGCACTTATGGGTGGCACTGATGGGTACTTATGGGTGGCACAGATGGGCACTGATAGATGGGCACTGGGCATGGATTGGCACGGAGGGGTGGCACTAAAGGACACTGTGGGGTGGCACTGATGGACTTTGAGGGGTGTATATGTTGCCAGTCAGTGCCCATGTGTGGGCACTGACTGGCATCTTTCTTCTTTTTTTTACCTGATTTTTTTTTCTTTACCTGTTTTTTATTTATTTTTTTGCGCGTTTTTTTTTTTGTTTTGCCCTGCCAGTGTGGGCATCCCTGGTGGTCTAGTGTGGGCATCCCTGGTGTCCAGTGTGGGCATACGAGGGGGGGCTGCGCTGATAAACAATCAGCGCGAACCCCCCCTGTCAGGAGAGCCGCCGATTGGCTCTCCTGTACTCGCGTCTGTCAGACTCGAGTGAGGAAGAGCCGTCGGCGGCTCTTCCTGTTTACATCGTGGTCAGCCGTGATTGGACACGGCTGATCACGTGGTAGCAAGCCTCTGCCGGAGACTCGTTACCGAGATCGGTGATGCAGGGTGTCAGACTGACACCCCGCATCAGCGATCACCGCTCTGCGCGCCCCCACGGGCGCGCGCGGCATGAAATCGTGCAGGACGTTTGAGAACGTCTAGTCACGATTTTTTAACCACTCCCCGGCCGTAAATCTGCTATTGGCCGGGCGGGAAGTGGTTAAACGTTCATATAGAGCATTTTTTGTACAAAGTTTAGACGAGTTTAAGAGAGTTTTACATTTTTTCTGCCAGTGAGCTCCTCTAACGGTTGTTCTCAAAAATATACCTGTAAACGTCCTACTGTGTATGGAAACAAAGTATAACATTGAGTTGCTTCTACTGGCAGAACAAAAAACTCCTGTAGAAGTTTTTTATTCCAGTGTGCATGGAGCCTAAAGCCGCGTACACACGATGGGTTCGTCTGATGAAAAGGGTCTGATGGACCGTTTTCATCAGACGAACCAATCGTGTGTGGGCCCCATTGGTTTGTTATCTATCGGTGAAAAAAACTAGGAACTTGTTTTAAAATGATCTGATGGTTAAAAATCCAATAGAAAAAAAAAAAACGATCGGGAAAATCCATCGGTTAAAAATCAACACATGCTCAGAATCAAGTCAACGCATGCTTGGAAGCATTGAACTTTTTTCTCAGCACGTCGTAGTGTTTTACGTCACCGCGTCCTGACACGATGGATTTTTTAACTGATGGTGTGTAGGCATGACTGATGAAAGTCAGCTTCCTCGGATATCTGATGAAAAAATCCATCAGACCGTTTTTATCGGATGAATCGATCGAGAAGGTTTTTTTTTCCCTGCCTCTAAAAGTTGTTCTCAAAAATATACCTGTAAACATCCTAATGTGTATGGAAACAAAGAATAACATTGAGTTGCTTCTACTGGCAGAACAAAAAACTCCTGTAGAAGCAACGTTTGGGCATAAAAGTTTGGTGAGCGACGATTTGCGCTTTTCATGCGCTGCATTAAACGATGCAATAACTTGCAGCGTGACTAATGTGATATCTATATTACGAACGCTAATTTTCTCAGAAAGAGTGCTCCCGTCTCATACTTGATTTTGAGCATGCAAGTTTTTTTCCCCTCGGAAAAGCATACACGCGAGCGGTCACACAGCGGTTTTCGCGATGAGAAAAAGACTGATGGGAAACATGATGGGAAAAAAAGAGCAGGTTCTGGGAAAACTGCTATGGAGCATACACACAACCAGTTTTCCCGATCTAAACGTTTTTAGTTTTCTCATCGGGGTGTTCCGCTTGTTGTGGAACAATAACGTTTTACAAGCGTTGGACTTTACAGTGTGCCACTGACTGTGTGTTTCTGGAGATTTTTATTGCTGTCTGGGTAGGGTGACCACGTGTCCCGGATTGTCCGTGACAGTCCCACATTATGCAGGTCTGTCCCAGGCACATTCATTCCAGGACAATACAGTGTCCCGCAATGAAACTGACACAGCCACCCCCCGACCAATCACTGTGGATCTGGCCCCTTGTGTCCAATCACTGTGCTGTGTTCCGTTACAACACAAGCTGGTTTTTGGAAAGGGAGGGTGTCCCTGAATGGTAGTTTGGAAATGTGGCCACCCTATGTCTGGGTGCATGCTCTTATTTGTCCTGGTGATCATTTTAACAAGCACAGAAAGTGATAGAGAATCCTAAAAAAAGGGGGACCTTATAAATGAGATAGAATTGGTGTGGTCGGATGGAGGGGCAATTACAGAAGGACGCCCTGTGCACCTTTCTGCAGCAGCTGAAAGCCAGTTTCTCTCCCTTCTGTCAGCTGCTTCAAAGAGAGACATAGACACCGGGCATTGTTTCTGTAGTTGCTTCCCCCGCACCAATCCCCTTCCCTGTTCTGCCTGCTTCTGATTCCACATGTATGCCCCCTTATCACTGTGCTGTCCCCCTTGTCACTGTGCTGCGGCACTGACAGCTTCCCTGTCCTGTAAAAAAAAAAATGTAAAATGAAATAATTAGAAAAAAATGTTTCTAGAATGTAAAAATATGATTAAAAAAAGGTCTAATGCCGCGTACACATGACGGGTTTTTCGGGTTCTAAAAAATTATGTTTTTTTAAATGTCATTAAAAACAATCGTGTGTGGGTTCCAGAGCATTTTTCACGATCCAAAAAAATGGGCAAATTTTTTTTCGAACATGCTCTATTTTTTCACAACGTTTTTAACGTTGTCATTTTTAAGGTTGTAAAAAATGGTCATGTGTGGGCTTTACGATGTGAAAAAAACTCGCATGCTCAGAAGCAAGTTATGAGACGGGAGCGCTCATTCTGGTAAAACTACCATTCGTAATGGAGTATACACATTCATCAAGCTGTAACAGACAGAAAAGCGCAAATCGTGTTTTACTAACACAAAATCAGCTAAAGCAGCCCAAAGGGTGGTGCCATCCAAATGGGACTAACCCTTTATAGTGCCGTCGTGCGTGTTGTACGTCACTGTGCTTTGCTAAAGCATTTTTTTTCACGATCGTGTGTAGGCAAGGTCGTTTTAATGATCGGGTTGAAAAAAACATTGTTTTTTCTAGACCCTTAAAAATATTTCATTTTTTAGAACCCGAGGCATGAGTCACACAGGTTCTCTGTTATGTGTGTGTATGCTCATAATGATTTTAGTGTAATTTTTTTTTTTGCATTTTGTGAAAATATTGATGAGATATATTCGGGGGGGGGGGGGGGCCTGGTAGCCTGTACGGGGGCCCAGGCCCATGATTTCTAAGAGCAGCCCTGGCTAAGAAGAATAATGATATAAGATGGTTTTAAAGATTCCTAACTGGTCAGGGTTAACTGGTTTAGTCATCTCCTGAACTATATATATATATATATATATATATATATATATATATATATATATATATATATATACTGCTTGAATTGGAACACATTTTTTTTTTTTTTTGTTTAATTTTATAACCAACTTATTTTCACACTCAACAGCTAGAGATTGATATCTGCTATGAAACTTCCCTTAGGCTGGGACAGGAGAGTTTCATTTACATAAAGCTATAATTGCTTTCCCTTACTGCTTATCTGTTTGGAGAAGTAAGTTTCAAGTTTCTCAGTCATATAAGCAAAAGCAGACACATTTCTTAGTGCCGTGGGTGCTTACAATGGCCACATTTAATTTGCATGGTTTAAATCGTCATTATAAGAAAAGAAAACTAACTGTGTGTCCAAGCTCCTGTCACTCTTAACTTTTGTTGGACAACATGCTCTCCATGTAAATGTAAAGAAGAGTACGGATAGAGGCCAAAATACTTTGGTGATGGAGGACAGCCGATGACATAGCATTCGTTACCTTCTATCAGGAACCTCTTAGGCTGCGTACACACGATCAAATCTATCTGCTGAAAACGGTCCGACGGACCGTTTCAGCAGAAAAATTCGATAGTGTGTACGGGCGGACAGACAGATTTTTCCAGCAGACAGATTTTAAAGCGTGACATATCTATCCGCACATGCGTCGAATGGATTCGACGCATTCGTGGAAGTGTTTTTGTCAGGGATTCTAAATGGACCAGGACTGTGTGCCTACACAGAGGAGACCAACACTGTATATAGTGGAATAAAAGGTGTTTTATTTACAAAGGTGAACAAACAGGTGACGACAACCAGTGCACAAATAACACAAAACATATATACAAGTGCAGGGGAAATGCCGTAATCATAAACCAAAAGCCAAGCCGGGGTCAAATACCAGGAGATCACCAAAGAAGCTGCAGACAGGGAATGGGCAGGAAGGAAATGTCCAGGAGAGGGATCAGGTCGGGACAGATCGCGTCAGGTCGGGTCAGAAGCCCAGAACGGGGACAGCAGACTCAGGGTCAGGTATCAGGCTCAGGGTCCGGTAAATAGACAGATACCAGGGCGAGTTCTGCTTGAACTTGCCGGGTATAAATAGGGGCATGTTAATTGTGTTCAGGTCACACCTGAACGCAGCAAGGGCCAGGTGCTCCACACTGCCAGGGTCCATCCGCTGGTGGAGGCCAGTACTGCGTCCCAAAGGTGATATACCAGCAGGGGGAAGTTCCTCTGACAGCTCCGAACTGCCAGGAGACCCCTGCTGGTGGGACGCAGCACTGCAAGACAGAACATAAATAGCACTAGGAATGGAACCTTTCCTGACAGTACCCCCCCTCAAAGGAGCGGCCTCCAGACGCTCCAACTATCCGTAGCCGGGGAAAGTCCAGGGTGACCAACTGGGCAATGGGAGGCTTGAACCGAGAGGTAGGTACATCCGAGTCATAGAGCTGGGGAGCAGGCTCCGGGTCGTCGAGATGGGGAGCAGGCTCCGGGTCGTCGAGCTGGGGAGCAGGCTCCGGGTCGTCGAGCTGGGGAGCAGGCTCCGAGTCGTCGAGCTGGGCAGAAGGCTCCGGGTCATCGAACTGGGCAGCAGGCTCCGGGTCATCGAGCTGGGCAGCGGACGAAGGCTCCGGGTCATCGAGCTGGGCAGCAAGCTCCGGGTCGTCCAGCTGGGCAGCAGGCTCCGGGTCGTCGAGCTGGGCAGCAGGCTCCGGGTCGTCGAGCTGGGCAGCAGGCTCCAGGTCGTCGAGCTGGGCAGCAGGCTCCGGGTCGTCGAGCTGGGCAGCAGGCTCCGGGTCGTCGAGCTGGGCAGCAGGCTCCGGGTCGTCGAGCTGGGCAGCAGGCTCCGGGTCATCGAACTGGGCAGCAGGAAACGGGTCATCGAGCTGGGCAGCGGATGAAGGCTTCGGGTCATCGAGCTGGGCAGCAGGCTCCGAGTCATCGAGCTGGGCAGCAGGCTCCGGGTCATCGAGCTGGGCAGCAGGCTCCAGGTCGTCGAGCTGGGCAGCAGACACAGGAACAGCAGGCTGGCACAGGAACAAGCGGCTGGTCGGCTGGCACAGGAACAAGCGACTGGCAGACTGGCACAGGAACAGCAGGCTGGCAGACTGGCACAGGAACAGCAGGCTGGCACAGCAACAGCAGGCTGGCAGATTGGCACAGGAACAGCAAGCTGGCAGATTGGCACAGGAACAGCAGGCTGGCAGACTGGCACAGGAACAGCAGGCTGGCACAGGAACAGCAGGCTGGCAGGCTGGCACAGGAACAGCAGGCTGGCACAGGAACAGCAGGCTGGCAGATTGGCACAGGAACAGCAGGCTGCCAGACTGGCACAGGAACAGCAGGCTGGCAGATTGACACAGGATCAGCAGGCTGACAGACTGGCACAGGAACAGCAGGCTGGCAGACTGGCACAGGAACAAGCGGCTGGCAGACTGGCACAGGAACAGCAGGCTGGCAGACTGGCACAGGAACAGCAGGCTGGCAGACTGGCACAGAAACAGCAGGCTGGCAGACTGGCACAGAAACAGCAGGCTGGCAGACTGGCACAGAAACATCGGGCTGGCAGGCTGGCACAGGGACATTGGGCTGGCAGGATGGCACAGAAACATCAGGCTGGCAGGCTGGCACAGAAACATCAGGCTGGCACAGGAACATCAGGCTGGGTAACTGGCACTGAAACGTCAGGCTGGGTAACTGGCACTGAAACGTCAGGCTGGGTAACTGGCACTGAAACGTCAGGCTGGGTAACTGGCACTGAAACGTCAGGCTGGGTAACTGGCACTGAAACGTCAGGCTGGGTAACTGGCACTGAAACGTCAGGCTGGGTAACTGGCACGATGGTGTGGGTTGGGAAGTACTTCTGTTTCTTTTTAGATTTAGACACTGCAGGTTTGCTAACAGAAGTGATGTATGAAGAGGATGGAATTAAGTAGGAGGAAGGATTGGAGTATGGCAGAGACACAGGGATGGTGACTGGAGGAGGTTTTTGTGGAGTAGTTACAGGTGGATTAAAGGCAGGGTAGGTACAATTAGTAGAGACTGGGTAGTAATATTTGGTAGGATGCGGAATTATCTGGGCTGGAGTTGCCATTGGTGATGGACAGATGGATCCTTGGGAAAGCAGGTGGTTAATAGCAGGGCTGGAACGGACAGGTGGATTAAAGGCAGGGTAGGTACAATTAGTAGAAACTGGGTAGTAATACTTGGTAGGAAGCAGAATTAACTGGGCTATAGCTGAGGTTGTCATTGGCAATGGATGGCTAGATCCTTGGGAAGGTAAGTGGTTAATGGCAGGGCTGGGATGCAGTGGCTTGGCTGGAAGCAGGAGATCTGACCATGCCTGCAGCACAGGTTGAACAAAGGCTGGTTCACACACACACACCTTGTTTAATCAAAGACTGCACTGAACTAATGCAGTCAGATAGCTTCTGCTGGGAACAAGAGCAATATTGTTCATCAAAGGAGGCTGGATCATGCTCCATCAACCATACCAGGGATTCAACTTGGTCAGGACTGAAGGGGGGAGAGAAGTCATCACAACCAACTGGAATAACTGACGGGGCCGGTTTAACACATAACTTGATTAATGGCTGAACATCATCGTAAAACATATAACCCAGATCCACCATGGAATGGGCTGATCGGATGGCTTCCATCAGCTGATCACTTGTCCATCCCTCCAACACCTGACGACAATACTCCTCATCCTCCTCTGCTAGCAGAGAAAAGTAAGTAATTTCATTGAAATCCATGTTTAAAAAAAAACGCACTACAACAGGATGGTTCCCTATGCAGGCACGTCTGGTCAACTGGCCCTGGTATACTGTCAGGGATTCTAAATTGACCAGGACTGTGTGCCTACACAGAGGAGACCAACACTGTATATAGTGGAATAAAAGGCGTTTTATTTACAAAAGTGAACAAACAGGTGACAACAACCAGTGCACAAATAACACAAAGCATATATACAAGTGCAGGGGAAATGCCGTAATCATAAACCAAAAGCCAAGCCGGGGTCAAATACCAGGAGATCACCAAAGAAGCTGCAGACAGGGAATGGGCAGGAAGGAAATGTCCAGGAGAGGGATCAGGTCGGGACAGATCGGATCCGGTCAGGTCAGGTCAGAAGCCCAGAACGGGGACAGCAGGCTCAGGGTCAGGTATCAGGCTCAGGGTCCGGTAAATAGACAGATACCAGGGCGAGTTCTACTTGAACTTGCCGGGTATAAATAGGGGCGTGTTAATTGTGTTCAGGTCACACCTGAACGCAGCAAGGGCCAGGTGCTCCACACTGCCAGGGTCCATCCGCTGGTGGAGGCCAGTACTGCGTCCCAAAGGTGCTATACCAGCAGGGGGAAGTTCCCCTGACAGTTCCGAACTGCCAGGAGACCCCTGCTGGTGGGATGCAGCACTGCAAGACAGAACATAAATAGCACCAGCGGATGGAACCTTTCCTGACAGTTTTACTTCCTGGTGACGGTGACGTGGCGGCATCTACGTCACCACCACGTCACGGCGCTGTCTGCCGGCGGGGATTTTGGTTTGATCGTGTGTACACAATCAAACCGATCTATCCCAGCAGACAAATCCGATCAAATTGGTCTGTCAGACCGATTTGATCGGATTTATTTCATGGTGTGTACGCGGCCTTACACAGCAGTTAGAAAAAGTTGTTTGGGTCAATAAAGTTGTTTATGGTTAAATATATATATTTATTTAAAGATTTATATATATTTATTAAAATGGTTAATTTTATAAGTTTATTTTATATGTTATCTTTTGGAATTAATAAAGGGGCCTTTGTTGGCCAATTAATCAATTAATCTAGAAGATGTTATGTGTTTAATTGATGGTAATGGTTATGTAAGGGGTTTGTCATAATGGGTTAATGAGCTAGGACTCTAGCAGTGCACCAGTCATGCCGTGAAACATTAATTCGTCTGTCTCAAAAAACAGTCTAGGGGTTGCCTTTTTGATATTTATTACTGAACAAACCCCCCCCCCCCCCCAAAAAAAAAAAGAATGCTGAGCAGTAATAAGAGGGAACTCTGCAGCTGCTTCTTAGAACCGTCCCTTCACTAATAGCCCAGGAATTGGACAGCACTGGGGCACCATAAGCAATGTCCCAGGCCTGGCTAGCCTTAGTTTTCATACAGATCTTGCACTCAGGTCTGTAATCACCTTCCAGTATCAGACAGAAACTTCCTCAGTGCACTCTCCAGACCAGATCCCAGATGAAATCCCCTTGTTTGGTTTCATTGATTCTTAGCAATCAGGTCTCCCCAACTTTAGCATAACGGGGACCTTTATGACATTTCACCTGGAGTGCCTTGGAAGGCTAGGAACTTCTTCTGGACAAAAAACAGACTTCTCCAGATCCCAGATTATTTATGCTCTTTGCAGCCACCTGCTGGACACACCTCCCCAGGGATTGGCTGAGACCCAATAAATATTCTGGCTCTTATTCAACCTGCTCCATTTCTATGTTCTGGAGCCTTCCAGAAAGAAGAGAAAAAGCAATCAACCTGCAGCCTGTGAGACCCCGATCAGTCCAAAACAATCAGCAACTGTTCCACTGATTGCAGAAGAGCCAAAAAGAACGAAATTCACCTCCTATCTGGTGCCACCCCCTGCAGTACCTCTTCTCCAACACAAGATGCCTTCATTCGTCTAGGGGAAGGGGGAAGACACCCAAAGTCAACACAGCAGCCTACATTCAAATTGACATTGTAGGGCACAGTGCTACATTAGAGCCTCTCTGCATCGAGAAACTCCCACTGCCTGGAGAATATCCAAAAAAATAAAAAGCACACATTTGCCTGAAGGTATCAGACAAATTTTTTTTTTTTTTTTCATTGATAAAAAAAGTTGGACTTTAAGAGTTAACTTCAAAAGTGTTAACGTCAGCTCTGTATCCTAGCCTAGGCAAACAAGGCCCTGCCTAGGGCAGTACTTTTGACGGAAAGCATCCCCACACTACACTAGTGTATTACTGTTTAAAAGGTTTTATTAGATAACATACAAGCAATAATTATACTCACAAAGGGAGTTGCAAAGAACGCTTTTCAAGCAATCAGACTGGTACACGGCACCAGTAAATGAAAAAGAAAATCTAATGCGCTACTTTGAGTAAACAAAATATGAAAAATAAAGTGAGCATAGGTACAGTCTGGGGCAGCTATATCTAAAAGTGTTCACAATACACAACTACAAATGAGATAAAAAGTGATAAGCGCTCCAGACACCAATGTGCAGTGGGTGACCACAACAATAAATAAGTGAAATATATATGTATAAAACATAAATATACAATGAAATCAATACATAACAATAAGTGACATCCAAAGATGAGCATAAAGTGCAACTGAGTACAAAGACTCCGCCATTTTCTTGAAGCCCATGAAATACGACACTATATGGCATACAATAGAGCCGCGTACAGACGTACATCGGCATAAAAAGATATTCATGTTTGTATGTCGAGAGCAGGCATGAATATAATGATTTCTAAATGCCGCTGACTTAGATGGCTAATAAAAGAAGGTTAGAGGTCCACAATATGAGAAATGTGTACTACTAGATCCATGCTGCATTAGGGGTCTATGATCCGGGTTAGAGACCGTAAGCTTACATACTGTAGATGTGGATCTCCATAACTAGATATCCAAATATGTTGAGTGTGGGTGACCGTATCAGTCAAGTTACCTTGCACCTTGCACCTCACACGTTTATGGATGCCATCTACATTTCCAGCTGTCTATGAGCAGATTCCATTTATGTATCACCTCCATCAGAACGCCTAGTTATAGACATTCCGATTCATTGAGTTCATGAACTCTGCACTGGATGCACTTTTGTTTATTGCAGTCACTGGCACTTTGTCACTCTGAGTCTTTGTACTCAGTTGCACTTTATGTTCATCTTTGGATGTCACTTATTGTTATGTATTGATTTCATTGTATATTTATTTTTTATACATATATATTTCACTTATTTATTGTTGTGCTGACCCACTGAACATTGGTGTCTGGTACACGGCACCGCCAGAAAGACCTGATGACACCAGGAATCGGATGATATCAAGCCAGCAAAACGGCTGACGCATTTCTGGGGAATACCTCCTTTCCTCAGAGCCTAGGTAGTCCATTGCTGGCAGTGCCGTGTACCAGTCTGATTGCTTGACAAGCGTTCTTTGCAACTCCCTTTGTAAGTATGATTATTGCTTGTATTTTATCTAATAAAAGCTTTTAAACGGTAATACACTAGGTCAGTGCACCCTCCTTTTTTCTTTTCCTTCACTTCCTACCCCATAGCCAAACAGGAAGTTAGAGGAAGTCTATGCAAATTAAGGGAATCCGCCGACCCTCAGAACTAGTGTCCCCACTTTCAGGGTGGGTCTTAAACAGAAATGGGTGTGGCTTTGATCAGAAGGGGTGTGTCATATTCAAATTAGGGATGGGCACGAGATTAGTCAGGCCTAGGGCAGCACAAAACCTAAATACACTACTGGTTAACGTATAGTTAAAAAACAATATTTGGGGATGGGGATACAGTAGAGAAGAGCTGAAACACCTATTTTACAGCTTTATTGAACCATTGGTTGCACACAGCGCTGAGAGTCTTTCAATAGGAATACCATAGGTCCACCCTATGACAACAAATTCCTTCATATGCATTTCTGTATTTCCATCCATTTTTGCTGGCAGAGAAGGCATCACCATCCTCTTCCAGGGATCCAGTCACTGTCCCATCACACAGAAGACCCAGATTGCCCTCTTGACTATTCCAGCAAGATTTCTGTTCTCCAATTACCACCCCAGACTGATTCCTTCCATGGAAGAAATGCCTCAAAACGTTCAGATACAAAGACCCCTGCTACATTACCACTGTAAAGCAATAAAATCCCTTAACTAGGGTGCAACATATTTTCCAGAATTTAGATAAACCTCTTTTACAGGTCTTGCATTTCAAAAATTATTTACATACATTTTCAGATAATATTTGCATAATAATTTTAATTTACTTCCTGCTATACTTTTAGTACAGTCCCTTGAAAAAGGGAAGACCTTTTTTTAAAAAAACATGTCTTTATATACTGTTCATATGGCTCCCATAAACTTTATAGAACTTTATAAATATTTCTTTCTGGAGAAAAAGTCTCTTAAAAATGTGAATCAAATGATTTACGGTATCAGTGAGGCCTCTCTACGGCTTTATATCTGACTTTTTGTTGGGTAGTTATTAGTCTTCCTCTGCGGTTCAGCCACTCTCTGCAATCTACAATAAATTTTAGCTGCAGGGAAGTAGTGCAGCAATTCATGAACTTGTTTCAGGTGCACCAGAGACCCATTGAGTGACCAAGGGAATAGCGAGGTAGATCAGAGGAAACAAGCTACAGCAAGAAGCAAAGAAGAACTACAGCAAGACCTCTTACATTTTAATACATCCATATAATAAGTTCTTTGTTGAATTTCTTAAAAATTCCAACTCCCTACTGTTCATATTATTTACAGTATGTATGAGGTCTATACTTCTAACACTCATGATCACTTGAAGACCTCAGATCACACCTTTGGGGGATGCTTAATACTCTGGCCATACGGGTCCAAGCACAGTCCTTAATCTATTAGTAGCTGGTGGGCTTTACTGCACATATAGAGAGCAGTAAAGCCTGCCATGCTATAGACTGGTTCTCAAGCCTCTAGTGCTGTGACCCCTTAATAACATTTCCCAAGTCGCGGGGACCCCTAACGGTAAAATAATTTTCATAGCGTGGGTTGTCAGCACTTACGGCAAGACAAGTAGTTTGTGCCCCTAACCCACAGACATTTAGCTCTCCCTGAGTCCCTTCCACTAGTACAGTATTAAATCCCCTTATGGTACATAGTAGTGGGGCCTTTTAATGGCAACTATAATCACAGGTAGTGTTACTCAATGTGTCTCCAGCTCTGTGGTGTCTCACAGCAGTGACACCAATGTCTAAATCAGGAGATAGGGTCTCCTCTAGCCCCTCCCACTTCACATTACTCACCAGTCAGATGACCTCTAGTCTGCTCCCCAGCCGTGGTGTGAACTGAGTGAGCGGCATCAAAAAGACTGGGAGAGCGGTGCGGGCATCAGGAACAGCCCAAGATTCGGTGACCCCTGGAAAATTGTCATTTGACCATCGAGGTGGTCCTGACCCCAGGTTGAGAACTACTGCTATAGAGTGTAGTTGACAGCACTCTGTAGCGTGGCTTATAACTTTTCCTCTTTAGTTTTTTGTTGGGTGGAAAACACAAAAGAAATGTGTAAATAGTTTGGGTTTCAGTTGTGACCTAAAGTGGTTGTAAAGGAATTTCATGCATAAAGGTAAAAAACCTTCAGCGTCTAGCTGCCCCCTCAGTCCCCCACTCCCAATACTGCAGCAGCGATTGGCCAGTGAGGTAGGATCGGACGGCAGGGTGAGCCACACTCCCTGTGTCTTATGGAGCTACTTTGCATGTCTGTTGCCGGGTTGCGCCTCATCTATGGGGAATAACTTTACGCCAGACATACAATTTACGCTCACCTCGCGCGGCATGCATCGGGTCCACGTACGTTCATGAATCACCGTATTTCACTCATATGTATGTTTAAATGCCTAATCAATGAGAGCAGCAACATGCGTCCAGACGAAAAGTACGCCCACGCCGCGACGGGGTAAGTAAGATACGCCGGCGTAGGGTGGCCAGTTTTTAGGTGTATATTGGTTTGTGACTCTGGCGCACAAATACGCCAGTGCACATTTGCACTTACGTCGGTGTAACTTGCTTTACGTCGACGCAAGTGCTTTGTGAATCTGGGCCTAGGTGTTTAAGAGGTCTGAAGGAAAATGGGACCAAGGAGATGGGCCTTAGGTTGTTCCAGCTGATATTGTTCAGTGAGAGTTTTTAAGTATAGGGGTGACCAGTTTATGTTTAAAATGGGAGGGGAAGATGCCAGTGGAGAGGGAGAGATAGAATATGTGCGCTAGAGAGTGTAGAATAGAGTAAAATGATAACTGGAGACATTTTTGGGGAATGCGGTCCAGGAGGCAGGTGGTTAGGTGGGCATCAGAAAAAAGTTTAGCGACCTCCATTGTTGAAACAGGGTCAAAGCAGGAAAGCGTTGAAGGGGGTGTCATTGAAATAGACTTTATAACAGAACTACAATCAGAATGACCAAGCTGCTAGCAAGAGTTAGTACAGTACACATGAGGGTGTTGGGGGTCTAAGTAATTACCTATTGTAGTATTTATTGGATGTGAATAGGCTGGGTTAGAATAGTGGAGCAACCTCAGAAAGGCAAAATTGTGAAGGGTACTAGATTAGCCCTCCAGACTCACACTCGGCAGCCTGCTTGGCTGACTCTTCTTTAGAATATCTCCAAGGTGTTGACCTGCTCCTGCTGTCCCCTCACTTGCTCCACTGCCTTCGGGAAGGGTCCCCTCCGTGTGTTTTAGAAGGAGTCTGTCAGCACCTGAGCCCCAAGCCAGAGGTCACCCCACCAAACCAAAGGGCATCCTCAAGGGTCACTGACAGCCTCGTCAGTACTCCATCTTAATCATCGACCCGACTGCCCTGCTGGTATGGTTCATGTCTATTTATGAGGTAGGCTCTGACCCCTGCTGGGGACTGGAGATAAATATGCATGGCAGCCCCTCCTTACTCCTACCCTCCAGCTCTGGAAGTTTCTACAAACTTCCAGACAAGTGGGAAGTGTCAGAGAGCTGCCAGATGAGTCATCCAGCCCCTGAGTCACTAAACCCTGACCCAGATTCACAATCCAGACCTGGCCCTCGGCCAAGTCAAATTTTCCTGCACCAGCAACAACAGATCCCCCACCAGCAACAATTAATTAATTAATTTATTTTTATTTCAGGTGTTTCTATAGTACCATCAATTTACGCAGTGCTTTACACACACACACACACACACACACACACACACATATATATATATATATTAGGGCTGTTACTGATCAAAATTGTTGTGTTTGATTAATCATTTGTTTTTTTAATCGATTAATCAATTAATTTCAATTAATTATAATGCACATACAGATCCAACTACTTTTAGCTGATCTCATTGCCTGCCGATTCCCAGTGCAGCTCCCAACCACTGAAAAAATGCATAGCAGGATACAAAAACACACAAAGGCAGCGCTTGATGGGAATCACATTAAAACCTTTATAGTCTTCAAATAGGTAACCAAATAAATATTGCACTGGGGATAAAATCGATGTAGCTACATAAACTGTAAAAATGGTGCGAGTAACACCAAATGGTAGCAAAAGCAGTCATAAAAACATGTAGCCAAGTATGATACTGGTATAAAAATGTGTACAATGATACCACTGCTGAATCCAGATGAGGAGAGGTTAACATCAGTCCATCGGCATGTAGGGAACTATCACAACTCCCAGTGGATGGCTGTAGAATCCCAGGTTGATAGAGGGGAGTGTAACAGCCCTTGCATGTGGCAGATAGTAAGGTCCCACCGGCATGCAGATATGAAGGCACAGCAAAGGAGCCCTTCAGAGGGACACGGCAAGCCCCACCGGTGTCCGTGATGTCACCGGATCTCCGACGGAACTCCCTGAAGGCCCAGAAGCCGGCGGAGAGGTGAGTACAAATCAAAAGACTTTTATTCGATCAAAAAGATTAATCGATTAGTTAAAAGTAAATTTGCACAGCCCTAATATATATATATATTGTGACGTCAGGTAAATCTGTGTGTGTGTGTGTGTGTTGTCACAGACGGGAGATACATTTCTGCCTTGTTTAGACAATACACCAATTACTATTAGGCGTCGGCTGCAGAAATAGCCAGAAAGGTTTAGGGCGTTGGAAAACTTCAGCTGTTCAGAATGAGGTAATTAAGGCCTCTATAAATCATCCAAAAGGATGACTACTGATTGCTGCATCCTGAGGCTTTTTGAGTGAAGGAGAGCAGTGACTTCTGAAGAGGCGAGGTGCTTGTTGATATTTCTGTGTGATATATATCAAAGAGACTTTTTGTTTTCTGCTATATGACCAGCAGTGTCTGCCCAGCAGTAGGCTGTGCCAGACTCCATAGGTAGGTTCCTGTGTTGTGAAGGTAGATGCCCCAAGTGGCAAGGGTTTATTTTATGTTTTGTTTTGTTTATGCTGTTTTGATGCTTGCACTTGTATCCAGCAATATGGAAAAATAAACCATATCCTTTATTTTTAACCATCCTCAACTGCCTTTCTGTACAGTTCAGCGTGTATTGAACCCATTCAGGGGGTCGCACACACCCGCTACCGAGCTAATTCCTCACACAATATACAGTATATGTATATATATATATATATATATATATATATATTGTACATTCTTATCAGTCCTTTCCCTCAAGGATCTTACAAGCTAAGGTGGGGGAGGGGGAGCAGGGGGACTTGTGCACCGGGGGTTCTGTCCACACTGGGTACCGCTGCTCTAAGGCTGCCACTGACAACCAATAAAGTCTAATGGACAGGCGGTACCTGCTGCATAGCAAATACCAAAGAAACAAATAGAGGGAGGAAGACCGAATCACTTCGATCCTCCTGCCCACTCCCTAGAAAAGCATTCCTAAGAGTTGCTGACGCTACTGTTGCTTAGCAACATATTGCGTCAGGGCTGTGCAAAATCACGTACCTGTACATGATTTTGTGCATGTGGTTTAAGAAGGCATGTGAACGTCACTGCCACTGATGTGACCGGACACAGCGGGAGCCAATCAGCTGCGATGGTCTCTGTGACATGCCAGTCATTCACAAGAGATATGGATCAGCCGCCTGCCTGTGTAAACAAGGCAAACGCAGGATCTGTCAAGAAGGGAAAGCGAGATCTTGTGATTCAGCACCTCCCTAGGGAACATTTAACCCTTTGATCACCCCCTTCCCTGACAGTGTAATTTATACAGTAATCAGTGCATTTTTATAGCACTGATCACTGTAGTGGTGTCACTGGTCCCCAAAAAGTGTCAGATTTGTCCGACGCAATGTCGCAGTTCTGATAAAAATTGCAGATCGCCTCCATTATCAGTGAAAAAAAAATTAAAATCGAAATCTATCCCCTATTTTGTAGACGCAATAAAGTTTGTGAAAACCAATCAATATACGCTTTTATTGTGATTTTGTTTACCAAAAATATGTAGAAGAATACATATTGGCCTAAATTTACATTTTTTTTTTGGATGTTTATTATAGCAGAAAGTAAAAAATATAGCTTCACTTTGCACAGAATACCCAACCATGTGTAAGATAAATTGAAAAGAAAGGCATGATTTAATAATGAAAGTCAACAGAACTTGTTAGCTCATTTGCTAACCTCTGGATCAACTGCTCTTGCAGTGTGCAACTGCAAAGTGCACAGTATATTAACCTTGAGTAAATCAACTCCTTTAGTGCTCTTAATTAATCTGTCCGCTACAATGTTGCAGTCCTGCCAAAAATCGCTGATAATAATAATAAAAATGCCATTAATCTATCCCCTATTGTGTAGACTCTAGGGGCCAGATTCAGATACAATTATGTATCTATCCGGCGGCGTAGCGTATGCTCTTTACGCTACACCTCCGCAAGTTTTATGGGCAAGTGCCTTATTCAGAAAGCTCCATAAGTTGCGGCGGCGTAGCGTAAAGTGTCTGGCGTAAGGGAGCCTAATTCAAATTATTAATGTGAGGGCGTGATTCATGTAAATGAATCATGACCCCACGTTATTTACATATTTTCTGAATGGCGCATGCGCCGTCCGTGGACGCATCCCAGTGCACATGCGTGAAATCATATCGCAACTAGTCAATGTTAACGACGTGAACGTAAATTACGTCCAGCCCCATTCCCGAACGATTTACACGAACAATGTAAACAACTTACAATTTGACGCTGTCCCGACGTCCATACTTAACATTGGCTGCGCCTCACTATAGCAGGGGTAACTTTACGCCGGAATAATGCTTCCGCAAACGACGTAACATATGACGCCCGGCCGCAAGTTTGTTCGGGAATCGGCATATCTCTCTAATTTACATATTCAACGCGTAAATCGATGGAAGCGCCACCTAGCGGCCAGCGTAAATATGAAACCAAGATACGACGGTGTAACAGACTTACGCTGCTCGTATATTAGCAGAATTCCGGCATATCTTGTTTTTTGAATACAGAAAAAAGATACGCCGGCTATTCTTAGAAGTTACGCGGCGTATCTCTAGAATCTATCTGAATCTATCTGAATCTGGCCCTAGAACTTTTGCATAAACCAATCAATATACGCGTATTGAGATTTTTTTCACCATACCAAAAGTATGTAGAAGAAAATATATATATAATTATATATATATATATATATATATATATATATATATATATATATATATATATTGGCATAATCTGATGAAGAAATATATTTTTTTAATATTTTTTTAAAATTTTTATATTTATTATAGCAAAAGTAAACAATATTGTTTTTGTTTTTCTAAACTGTCGTTTATTTTTTGTTTATAGTGCAAAAAATAAAAAGCGCAGATCGAATACCACCCAAAGAAAGCTCTATTTGTGTGAAAAAAGGTCATTAATTTTATTTGGGTACATCGGCCCACGACCGCGCAATTGTCGGTTAAAGCGACGCAATGCCGTATTGGGAAAAAAATGGCCTGGTTAGGAAGTGGGTAAAACCCTCCAGAGCTGAATTGGTTAAAAAAAAGTGGAATTGTAAGATGCAACTAGAATATATTTAGCTGATTTAAACTAAAAGCTCATTTGGGCTTTCCCATTACAGCGAGATAATTACAGTGCAATCTACAAACGTCAGATATTTCGGGATGTTTATACCTCTGTTTGATGCTGACAGCAAATCATTCTGAAATACAGTACAGATGTATACAGCTAAAATGAAACAAACATTTGTTCACTAGCTGTTCCCCTCTAGCAGGACTCAATAAAGCAATACACCTGAGTGAGCACAGTAAATCGCCATGTCGGGTCTCTGCGAATACGCGCGCTTTATGGTACAGTAAATCTCCTCCCTAGTACAATAACTCTGCAATCATCTGAGACAAAGAACCGACCCCGACACGTCACGCTGCTGCATTGCCTGCACACTCTGCAGATGTGCATAAGGCAGATCATACCATGTGCTGGAGATAGCTGGTGTTGTAATGATGTATTAACAGGGTAGTCTTCGCTGCTTGGTCTTTAGCTTATGTGGTTCTGGTTCTGACTCACGTTCGTTCCTCTCATTGCACTATAGGAAGTGGTAACAAGGCTGTGCAGAGCTTAACCACCTAAGGACCGGAAGATTTTCCCCCTTAATGACTGGGCCATTTTTTGACAATTGCGCAGTCGTGCGACATTGTACCCAAACAAAGTTGACGTCCATTTTTTCCCACAAATAGAGCTTTCATTTGGTGGTATTTGATCACCTCTGCGTTTTTTTTTTTTTTTTGCACTATAAACAAAAAAAAGACCGACAATTTCGAAAAAATTTATATTTTTTTACCTTTTGCTATAATAAACATCTCCCAAAAAAACAAACAAATGTCTTCCTCAGTTTAGGCCGATATGTATTCTTCTACATATTTTTGGTAAAATAAATCGCAATAAGCGATGTGGTGTTGAGTTATTCACTTTACGGTCAGGACACGGGGGCACTCTTTACGTCTAGAGGAAAAGAGATTTCACCTCCAAATATGGAAAGGTTTCTTTACAGTAAGTCCCCATACACACGAGCAGACAGATTTGTTCAAATCGGTCGGACAGACCGATTTGAACAAATCTGTCTGCTGGGGACGTATTGGTTTGATCGTGTACACACGATCAAACCAAAATCCCCGCCGGCAGACGCCGCGCTGACGTGGCGGTGACGTTGACGACGCCACGTCACCGCACCAGGAATTAAAACACTTCCGCGCATGCGTCGAAACCATTCGACACGTGTGCGAGAAGACATGTCTGCTGGTTAGCGTACTAACCAGCAGACATGTCGGGCGGACGGGTTCCCAGCCGACAGATTTGAAAGCATGCTTTCAAATCTGTCGGCTGGCCAAATCCGTCGGCTCGCCCGTACACACGATCGAATCTGTCTGCTGGGACGGTCGGGCCGACCGTTTCCAGCAGATAGATTTGATCGAGTGTACGTGGCCTAAGAGCTGTGAAAATGTGGAACAGACTCCCTCTAGAGGTGGTTCTGGCCAGCTCAGTAAAGTGCTTCAACCACTTGTCCACCGCCCACCGTCAAATGACGGCGGGCGGAGGACTCCAATATCCTGACTGCACGTCATATGACGTGCAGTCATTTGAATAGGGAATGCGCGCGATCGCGTGCGCGCATCCCTATACTGTCGTTAGTGGCGTGTCACGGAGACACCGCTCGTTACCGACAGGGGTGAACAGCGTCGCGGATGCGCTGTTAACCACGTGATCGGCCGCAATGAAGTCACGGCTGATCACGCATGGCAACACCCCCAAAGTGCACGGCGCGTGTGAGCGGTCGCGCCGCGCGTGCCTGTCGGTGGCAGCGTGTTCCCGGGAACACTGCTCGTCACCGACAATGGTACACAGCCATTGGTCAGGGCTGTGTACCACGTGATCAGCTCTGATCACTAGTGTAAACAAAGAGCTGTAACTAACTGTTACCAGCTCTTCTCCCCTCACATATCGTTTTCAGTGTAAGGAGAGAAGAGCTAGAAGCAGTGAGTTACAGCTCTGTGTTACTGTAGTGTCTGCACAAACACCACATCTGTTCCTTTGCCCCCCCCCCCAATTGTCACAAGTCACCCAACAGTCACCCATAAAGTGCACCTGTCACATAAATAGACTGCCATCAGCGGTGCAACCGTCACCCACCAGTGACCGTGCCCTGTCACCGTCACCCATCTGTGACCTACCCTGTCACCCGTCACCCACCAGTGACCTGCCCTGTCACCCATCACCCACCAGTGACCTGCCCTGTCACCCGTTTATGAAGAAAAATTACTAATTTGCTAAATTTTATGACAGAAACAAAGAAAAATGAATTTTTTTCACAAAATCTACCGTCTTTTTTTATTTATAGCGCAAAAAAGTGATTAAATACCACCAAAAGAAAGCTCTATTTGTGTGAAAAAAAGGACGCAATTTTTATTTGGGTACAGTGTTGCATGACTGAGTAATTGCCATTCAAAGTGTGAGAGCACTGAAAGCTGAAAATTGGTCTGGGTAAGAAGGGGGTTTAAGTGCACTGTATTGAAGTGGTTAAGAAAGGCCTGGATACTTTCCTAAATGTACATAATATAACTGAGTATTAAGATTTATAGGTAAAGTTGATCCGGGAAAAATCTGATTGCCTCTCGGGGGATCAGGAAGGAATTGTTTCCCCTGCTGTAGCAAATTGGATCATTCTTTGCTGTTTTTTTTTTTGCCTTCCTCTGGATCAAATGTGGGTATAGAATTGGGTACGATATTAGTATGATTGTACGATATTATTTTATTTCTTATGGTTGAACTTGATGGACTTGTGTCTTTTTTCAACCTGACTATGTAATAACCGTATATTGAAAGTAGGTGTAGGTGGAAGTGGGCTGGAAGTGGGCGTGATACATTTAAATGAAGCGTGACCCCATGCAAATGATGGCCTGAGCTTCAGACAAGTACTTAAAATGAACTGCGCATGCGTCACACCTTGGACGCATCCTAGTGCGCATGCTCAAAATCACGTCAAAATAACTGGCTAAGATACGTCGAATCACTGCCTACGATGTGAATGTAACCTACGCCCAGCCCTATTCACGTACTACGTAAACAACGTAAAATTGGACGGCGTTCGTTCCCTGGTCCATACCTTTGCATGAGTTGCGCCTCCAATATGGGGAATAACTTTACGCCTGACGTTACCCTTACGCAAATCGCTTAAAACATGCGCCGGGCGCAAGTACGTTCGTGAATCGGCGTATCTCCCTCATTTGCATATTTGCATCGAAAATCAATGGGAGTGCCAAATGCGTCCAGCGTAAATATGCGCCCACTATACACCGGCGTAGGCGAGTTACGGCGGACGGATGAAGTCAGTTTTTTGGCGTATCTTAGTTCTATGGGTACGGCGCATACAGTAGATACCACGGCGCATATTTACACTTACACAGCGTATCTCGAGATACGTCGGCGTAAGTGCTTTGTGAATCCGGCTAATAGCATCTACAAAATAGGGGATAGATTTACGATTTTTATTATTGTTTTTTTTTTACTGGTAATGGGGGTGATCAGCGATTTTTAGCGGGACTGCAACATTGCAGCGGACAGATCGGACACTTTTGACACTTTTTTGGGACCAGTGACATTTATACAGCGATCAGTGCTAAAAATAGCCAGTGATTACTGTATAGATGTCATTGGCAGGGAAGGGGTTATCACTAGTGGTGATCAAGGGGTTAAATGTTCCCTAGGGATGTGTTTCTAACTGTGGGGGAAGGGGACTGACTGGAGGAGGAAACAGATCGCTGTTCCTAATCACTAGGAACAGCAGCTCTCTCTCTCCTCCCCAGTCAGAACGGGGATCTGTTTGTTTACATTGACAGATTCCCATTCTGCCTCTTTTTGGAGCAATCACGGGTGGCCTGCGGACATTGCATTCACCGGCCACGCGCATCGGCTCCCACACTGTGCAGCGGGCACATGCCTGCTATAACTCCTAAAGGAGCATACGTACACCTACAGCAATTTTCAGAAATAAGTCGACCTGTCGCAGTATAATGACGGCAGCTGGTCGACAAATCGTTAAAGAGAAGTTCCAGTCTGTAAAAATAATTAATTAATTAAAAGTCAGCAGCAGCAAATAGTGCAGCTGCTGACTTTAATTATAAGGACACTTACCTGTCCAGGGATCCCACCATGCCGGCTCCTCTAGCTGATTTGTCAACCGACTCCGGATGCAAGGGACAGCATCCGCAGTAAGGGAAACTGGCCATGAAGGCCTCTGTGTGTCCCAGAAGACAGTGGGGGGAAGGAGGAGGGTCTGGAAATGTCATAGATCGCGGAGCAGTGATCTTACCATGGGAGGGGGTACCTGTCAGAACCAAATACCCGCTACCTCCCAAAAGGTGCCAAATGTGTCAGCAGACTGGGGGAGGGTGGAGCTCCACTTTAACCACTTTTACTGCTACAGGGTGGCACCTCTGTGCCAGATCATGGATTTACACTATATTACCAAAAAGTATTGGGACGCCTGTCTTTACACACACAGGGCCAGATTCTCATAGGCGCTACGCCTGCGTAAATGTATATGCACGGCGTAATTGTAAATGTGAGCCGGCGTATCGATGCGCCGTAAACACAGAACCACATACGCCAGAAAATCTTTTTCGTCTGAGCGGCGAAAATGCTTTAAGCTAGCACGGCGTAGGCGCATAGTTACGCATCGCACATATATAGCTCCCATTGAATAAGCATGCAAATATGCAAATGAGGGAGATGCGCGGATTCCCGAAACTACGCGCGTTCGGCGTTGGCTACGCGTGGTGCGCGTAACACGAAAGCCTTGAGTAAACATACCCCTCATAAAAGCACAGGTAACTTTGCTCAAGACCATGTGCAAGTCAGCTGGAGAGCAACTACAGCAGCAACATAACGGACGAGCTGAGCAATCACACTTACTGGACAACACATTCGTATGCCAACATGCCAGGGGCAGCCATGGTCTTATCACTACTAATGTATGCAGAGGAAGAGGAGCATAGAAGGAGGAGGAGGAGGAGAGGGGCACGTGAGAGGATCTACCGAGCGCGCATGAGCCTCTTTGGCATGGGTGATGAGGAGGTGTATCGCATCTTCAGATTCAGCCCTGCTGCCATCCTGGAACTAACCACAGCCCTGCAGAATGACATCACCAGCCCAACACACCGCTCACATGCACTGCAGCCACTGGTGAAGGTACTGGCAACACTCCATTTCCTGGCCAGTGGATCATTCCAGCGTACAAGTGGAGTTGTGGCTGGGATGTCACAAACCAGCATAAGCAGATGTCTGCACCAGGTTATCCCCGCAATCCTCAGACGCATGTCCCACCACATCATCAGACCCACCACTGAGCAACTGCGGCAGAAGGCAATGACAGATTTCTACAGAATTGACGGATTCCCACGCACCATCGGGGCCATTGATTGCACACATGTGGCACTACAGCCCCCCAGTGCTACAGAGCACATTTACCGCAATCGGAAGCATTGGCATTCCATCAATGTACAGGTGATAGCTGATGCCAAATACCTCATATGGCACGTCCGTGCCAAAGACCCCGGGTCCAGCCATGACAGCTACATATACCGTCAAAGCACCATCCCAGAAGATTTTGAGCAGAACATGTATTGGGACAGCTGGCTGGTTGGTGAGTGACATGGGTGGCAGGCATGACTGTCCCCCCCATGATGCACTCATCACGAGGGGCACATGCACGGCTAACATCCTCCTGTCTTTTCCCTTACAGGTGACTCTGCATATGTACTTGGACCCCATCTCATGACTCCTTTCCGGAATCCCCAAACCAGAGGAGAGAGAAGATACAATGAAGCACACATCAAAACCCGTGCAGTGGTTGAGCGCACATTTGGCATCCTGAAGTCCCGTTTCCGATGCCTGGATAAGTCTGGGGGGGCCCTGTTGTATTCCCCAAACTTTGTGGGTCAGATCATCGGTGCATGTTGCATTCTGCACAACTTTGCCATGAGAAAAGGCCTGCAGATTGCCCTACGTGATGACCTGACCCCCCAACCAGACAGCCCCCCCCTGCCAGAGAAGACCCCGTCTGCTGATGGAAGAGCAGTCAGGAGTTGCCTCGTGTTACAAATCTTTGATCGTTAAACACACACATTCATCATGGCACACAGACAATGCACGCGTGTACACCACTGTGGTCCCTAGATCACACACCCCACATCCACATCACATTGGATTAGCCCAAGTCCAGCATGTAGGACTTGAGAGCAGCAACGCCGCGTCAAGGCCCCAATGATGTTGCTGTCCATTCATACACCATTCACACAGCCGTGGGGATAACTTCTCCCCAACGGCCGAGGGTGACACCCCTTACTGGCAGGAGTGCCACCCCCACATTCCCACACCATTCACACTGCACCGTGTGCAGTATCAAGAAAATAAATAAAAATCTCTTGACCAGAGCAAGAAGCAAAAAATAAAAATCTCTTGACCAGAGCAAAAAGCAAAAAATAAAAAGCTCTTCACCAGAGCAAAAAGCAAAAAATAAAAAGCTCTTCACCAGAGCAAAATAAAAAAATCTAATAATTAATGGGCCTGGCGTGGGCTCCGCCTGGTGCCACAGCTCCTGCCCCTCACTTGCCTGGGGGCAGCCACAGGTGGGGGGTGGGGTAGCAGGTGGAGGAGAAGCATCCCCATGTCCCTCCCTGGCTGTCTGTATGCCCTCCAAGGCGACCGCAATGCGTGTGAGCAGAGCATTCTGGTCCTGGACAGCGACACGCAGACCTTTGACCTCCCCCACAAGGTCGGAGGTGGTCGTCTGCAGCTCCCCCAGGCTGGTGACTGTCGCTGCACTGTTGCCAGTGACATCCAGGATGGCATCAGTAATGGCATCCGAGGAGGCCAGGCTGTCGGCCAGGCGCCTCATTTCCCCTACAACCTCAGAAAGGTGGCGATTCTGCTGGTCCTGCTGCCTGGCCAGCTGCCCTGGCAGGACCTTGGGAACACCCCTGGTCTTGCAAGTCGCCTTCCGGGGAGTGGCAGGGGACCTGGCATAAGGGGAGGATGTTGAGGGGCCGGAGATGAGGGGGGAGGAAAGAGAGGGATTGGAGAGGTTGGGGGTGGACACTGAGGGGCTTGAAAAAGATGGGGGGATAGCTTGGGCTGGGGCGGGCAACCCATGGTCCTCCTCCAAAATCAGGTAGAGCTCCTGGTCCTGGTCGACGAGCTCCTCCTCAACCGCCTCCTCCGTAGAGGTGTGCCCACTTCCCTCCAACAAGTCCTCTTCCAGGGGGCAGCCAGAGGGACTGGATGTTCGGGGGATGTCTCCGGACGGTCCCTGGCAGCCACAGATGGCCCCGCTCCCTCCTACACATCTGTGGATGACACAAAAGATGCCCATGTTGGTAGACCCACACACTTGGCACATGTTCCCTTCCACCCCCACACATGCTACACAACAGAGAGTATATGAAACACACTTACCTGTCCTCAGGGCTGGCACAACAGACTCATAGCCCCCAACTCCCTCAACCTGCTCCCTCTGCAGGCAGCGGGCGACCACCTTCTCCTCCTCAGTCAGGCGGATGGTACAGGGTGGGTCCCCTCCAGTGCCCCTGGCATGCCGACTCATTCCAGCCAGCTTGCCCTTGACCAGACGCCGCAGGTCATTCATCTTTTTTTGAATATCCTGCGGGGTCCGGATCTCATGTGAGAGGGCATTCACTTGGCAAGCCACCTTCATCAGGATTTGATCCTTCCGGGACTTGCTGGTCCGGGCACTGTCAGCACCATGGAGCCTGGAATCGTACTTTTCCATGGCTGATATTACAATGGTCCTCTCCTCTGGGGAGAAATTTTTCTTCCTCCTCTCCTTCCCAACAGAAGCCATGGTACAGCACAAAGTTTTCCCGTGACAATCCAAAAAATGGGAGACTTTTGCGCTGCACGGGCGCATGTGTGGGCGCATTATATACCCAGCACGGGGGAAACGTAGGGAGGCTTTGCGCATGCGCAGAAGGCATCCACGTCACGGCGCGGGTCAACCACGTCACGGCGCGGGTCATCCACGTCACGGCGCATGCTCCGTTCGTCCCGGCCTTCATTTGCATGGGGTCACGCTTCATTAGAATGCAACACGCCCACTTCCCTCCTACTTTGGAGTTGCGCCGGATTACGCCGATGAATTTCCGCTACGCAGGCGCATCTTGAAACGCATTTGCTTAGGGAATACGGTACTTGCTGCTCCGCTTTACGTCGGCGTAGTGCATCTTAGATGCGCTACGCCTGCATAATTAGGCACGCATCTACGAGAATCTGGCCCACAAAATTTAATGACATCCCAGTCTTAGTCTGTAGGGTTCAATATTGAGTTGGCTCACCCTTTGCAGCTTTAACAGCTTCAACTCTTCTGGGAAGGCAGTCTACAAGGTTTAGGAGTGTGTCTATGGGAATGTTTGACCGTTCTTCTAGAAGCACATTTGTGAGGTCAGGTACTGATGTTGGAGAGAAGGCCTGGCTCACAGGAGCAACGTACAGCTATGACGATTTGCTTAGCCATGCCAACCTGCCTCAGTCTAACTGTGACGGCTGGTCGACTAGTGGTTAAAATAGCGCTAACATGAGTGCTTAGAGCAAAAACAGGTTAAATGATAAAAGTGGAAGCAGGGACGCTGGATGTGCTCCACTGGGTGGAAGTAACGTATCATGCCCGACCACATCCAGCGTGTTTCGCCAGCACGTCTGACACCATCAGGAATCACATCTGTCAATGTGACCCCTGATGACATCAGACATGCTGACAAAACAGCACTTTATAATTATATACCCACTGGAGATATCTGGGAATAATTGTGTTTAATTGTTTTCACACAAGCACCTTGTGTGAGTATGTTGCTTCTAAAACATCTAGTGGTCATTTACACTATTAATTTAAGTTGATGCACATGCAGGGGCATGTTTTTTTTAAAAATGTTATCACTTTTTACTAAGTGTCTGAATTCTTGGATAAAAAGCCGAACTATAACTATTCTTTAAAACGTTACCCCTCCCCTCCCCCTGCCCAATCACAGAAGCCTTTGTATTATGTGAACTCATTCACAAAATACACAGGCTTCTCTGTATGGGAAGCAGAGAGGAAGGGCAGACATACTCTAGCTGCTCTGTGGGCCTCTCTCTCCTCTCTCACAGTCCCTAGTATCAGTGTATGCTCCGTCAGAGCCATAACCCTGTTAGATATAAATAATAGAAATACAGTAAGTTCAAGGGATGTCATGCACCTCCTTGGGCTTATAACGTGCCTGCACTTTTTACAAAGTGGCAACATTTCTGAAATTCAGCTTAACTACTTCCGGACCACCGAACGCCAATATACGTCGGCTGCTTGAAGAGGAATATCTCTGTTATGGCAGCAGCTAGCTGCCATAACCCAGGTATCCTCTTCTTCAGCCGTCGGTCCGGTTTAAGGTAAAAGTGGTCTCTGCGGCAGCCCCCTCCCGTCGCTCTCCCATGCCCTCCACCCCTTACCGGAGATGTCAGCAGTGACGGAGGCGATCCGGTCCTTTTTGTGCCAAGGTATGAAGACGAGTGAGGGGAAGATGGCCCCCACCCTTCTTCATACCAAAGCAGGACAGAAGCAACATCAAAACGTCTCTTCCGCCCAAAGGGAAAAAAAAAAATTGCATTTTTTTTGTGACAGCATTTTTTTTATTTTTTTTATTATTGCATTTTAGTGTAAATATGAGATCTGAGGTCTTTTTGACCCTAGATCTCATATTTAAGAGGACCTGTCATGCTTTTTTCTATTACAAGGGATGTTTACATTCCCTGTAATAGGAAAAAAAGTGACACAATTTTTTTGTTAAAGACCAGTGTAAAAAATCGAAATAAAAAGGTAAAAGGTAAAATTAATACGATTTTTTTTTTTTAAACACGCCCCATCCAGCCGAACTCGCGTACAGAAGCAAACTCATACGTGAGCAGCACCCACATATGAAAACGGTGTTCAAACCACACATGTGAGGTATCACCATGATCGGTAGAGTGAGAGCAATAATTCTAGCACCATATATATATATTTAAATATATATATATATATATATATATATATATATATATATATATATATACCGTATTTATCGGCGTATACCGTGCACTTTTTTGCCCTGAAAATCAGGGCAAAATCATGGGTGCGCGATATACGCCGATACCCACTTTCCCGCGCCGAGTTTGAATACTGCGCCGACATATACCGAGCGCAGTACACTCGTGTATAGTCGGGCAAGCTCGGCTCCTCTCGCGCTTACGTCCCGGACGTACAGGACGTGAGCAGGACGTGAGCGCGAGAGTAGCCGAGCCTGCCCGACTATACACGAGTGTACTGCGCTCAGTATATGTCGACGCAGTATTCAAACTTGGCGCGGGAAAGCGGGGATCGAGCGGGGAGGACGCCGCAGAAGGACGCCGGACCTGACGAAGAGGACACCCGAAGCCGCAGATGGACGCCGGACCCGACGAAGAGGACACCCGAAGCGGCAGACGAACGCCGGACCAGACGAGGCCGCCGATAGACGCCGTGCAAGACACCAAAACTGTAAGTACAAAAATCTTTTTTTCCCCAGGAATTGGGTCCACTTTAGGGGTGCGCGCTATATGCCAGAGCGTGCAATACGGTATATATATATATATATATATATATATATATATATATATATATATATATATATACAGTATATATATATATATATATATAGCTATATCTATATAGATATTAAAAAACGGTGTGTGTGTGTATATATATATACAGTATATATATATATATATATATATACAGTATATATATATATATTTAGATAAATATCTATATAGATATATATATTCCCAAAATTTCAGCAGAAATTTTAACATGATTTTTTTTCTACTTTGGTTGTAAAACAGATCGTTTAGCACAGGCTAAATAAAAAAAAATCAAATAAATACTCAGCATTAAAAATGATATACCAAAGCTTAGCGACTTTAAATCATGTCGCGCTCCTATTGCCTTGCTTGGCTTTACAAGGGCACAAAAGAGAGAAGAAAGATTGCGGCGTTATTTATGCCGGGTTTATGTAACAGTTTGTACACAAGATGATAAACCATGCCATGTGCTCGCTAAAATTTAGATATTAGCTTTCAATTATCCTGCGATGGCATTGTACACACCACGCATTTCGCAGCTCGCAAAGCGACAATACATTTTTCACCTCGTCCCCCCATTAGCAATTCAAATTACAAAGAGTTCTGATATACAAGAATACAGTGTAAACAGCTCATCAAGTCCCATAAGTTTGACACGGTCCCAGAAATGAAAAATGAACCCGGCTCCAATCTGTAATTAGCATGGGAATGACAAACGCATTTTAAACCTTCCTGAACATATGGGTAATTATTTGACTACCATGACAGCAATGCTCCGGCAAGCATATTTAATTCACCGAGGTGATTTGGCTGTCTCACACTGTAGCACAATATGCCATTTAATGACTTAGTACAAATATTACCACTAAAGAATGCCGGGGCCCATAGGATCCTATTACCGTTCCAAAACAATCCCGGGAAATTAAATTCAACAAATTTATTGCCGAGACAATTTTTTTTTTTACAGACGTACTCATGGAAATCAATGACTAATTGTTGTGGAGTGTTATGATGGAGAGGATGCAAATCAACGGATTGTGTTTAGTTATTTGTTGTTGTTTTTTTGTTATTTTTTTGTCAGCCATGTCTCTATTGTGATTGTTTAGTGTGAAGTTGACGCGTTTCGTTCCAATCCACCAGAGACAATGTCAGCCTTCTAAAACTAAATATTATTTTTATTTTTTTATTGCTGACATGTTAATTTTAATAGGATTCAAACTGACAGCAGGTGAAAGTGAACACATTTTGAATGACTTGTTTAAACATACTTTTAATGATATTGGTTAAAGCCGAACTCTGACAAAAAAAAAAACAAGATAAAAATGAAGAAGTTAATTAATCTCCCTGGCGGTATGATTAATTCAGATTTTAGGTGCTGAAAGCGGAACAATTATTTTGCATGGAAATTTTGCGTTTTACATTGTAGGCCTGTAATTCTTAGGCCGCGTACACACGATCGGACCGGTCCGATGAAACTGTTCTGCAGACCAGTTTCATTGGACTGGTTCGATGGTTAGTACACAAAAGCATCTGACCAAAAACCTGCGCATGCTCAGAATCAAGTCGACGCATGCTTGGAAGCATTGAACTTAGTTTTTTCAGCACGTCGTTCTGTTCTATGTCACCGCGTTCTGGTCCGATGGGATTTTGGCTCGATGGTGTGTACGCACATCAGACCATCAGACCACTTCAGCCTGGTCCGATAAATACGGTCCGTCGGACAAGTTTCATCGGACCGGTGCGATCGTGTGTACAGGGCCATAGGAATAACTCACAGTCTTTTTTTTTTTTGTAAACTTTGTTTATTTGGTTTTCTGCACATACAAAAGTATACCGTTCAAAGGCACAGCATCGGGCAAAATATACAGGGAACGTATCATCAAGATCACGGTATTCAGGGCAGAGGACAATGTATTACACAGTGTGGTTCCGTATGCCCCAACCGGGGGTCCTAACAACAGATGTACCAGTGTAGATATACCGGACCCCGAGGGGTCACACCTTATAACAAACTACAACAATGTAAAACTAGCCCCAACAAAAAAAAAAAAACACAACAAATAATTCAAAAACATACACAGCCATTCACGCACACACATACCACAACCACTCCGGCCCCTCCCCCCACCCCCCCCTGTCGATCACTGCTGAGAGAGCGGGGTATCACTCCAAAAGGAGTCCTCTATATCCAACCACGGTTGCCATATCTTATTAAACTTATGAGGACAACCCCTTCCTTTATATATACACTTGTATATTGGCATAACCTTGTTAATCATACGGAACAGCATGTGGATAGTAGGGGCTGCGGCACCCTTCCAGTGCAGTAGGATTAATTTTCTGGCATAATACAAGAGCAAACGTAGCAAGATTCGAGCATAGACCGTAGGCACATAGTCATTAAGCACACCCAGCAACCCTACTGCCGGCGTGAAGGGGACAGGGAGGTGCAGGGTATCCCTAAAGAAGGAGAACAGTGCTGCCCAGTATGCAAACAAATCAGGACATGACCAAAACATATGTATGCAGTCGGCCTCTGAGGAGCCGCACCTAGGGCAGGCTACAGTGGGAACCAGCCCCATGCGGGCCAGTCTAGCAGGAGTGTAGTGCAGCTGATGTATAAATTTAAATTGAACATATCTGTCATTTAACCCAATAATATCTAGAAAGCAAGCCTCCGAGGCCTCCTCCCACCCCTCCTTTGGACAATCCCGGAATATCCACCTCCCACTTTCGCTGGGCCACCCGGAAGGGATCAGCCCCCGCCGACTGCAGGCGGCAGTAAATTGTTGTAACCAACTTCCTAATATCTGAATATGACATAAGCGTCTCAAGGGGCGATTCAGTGAGCTCCTGGGCCAGACCCCCAAACTGCGCCCGCACAGCATGGCGCAGCAACAGATACTTGAAAAGAAAGGTATCCGCTATCCCATTCCTCACCTTCAAGTCTGCAAAAGAAATAAAATTGTCACCCACAAATATGTGGGAGATCCGTGTGATCCCAAATCGGGTCCACCATCGGGCGTCTGGATGACCCAGGAGCTCAGGGAGGTTTAAGTTATGCCATAGGGGAGCACTGGGAGACACCCCACCCGGATCCGCGAGCATCCCATTACCTTCATGCCAGGCCAGCCAGCTCACATCAATCGGGGAGACCCGGGAACAGCGCCCGGGAGCAGACCCAAGCAGGCCATCCACCAGCGACTCCCCGTGGTCACCCAGCTCAGTCAAAAGGGCAGTGGAGCAGGACAGGGAGGCCCCCGGGAACCAATCGTACACGTACGCCAGTTGGGAAGCAATGAAATATTTCCGCATATTTGGGCAGGCCAACCCCCCAGCCAGCGTAGCCGCCTGAAGAGAGGCCCTGGAAATCCGTGGGCTCGATCCGTGCCACAAAAAAGCAAAAAGTAACGAGTCAATTTTCTTAAAGAGTTTTTTCAACAAAAAGACTGGAGAGGCCCGAAACACGTATAAAAATTTGGGTAGGTATATCATCTTAAAGATATTTACTCGACCAATGAGGTTAAGTGGTAGCGAGGCCCAAGTTTTCAGCCTGGTTTCCATATGCGTTATAATCGGGTTAATGTTTAGGCGTTCATACGAGGATAAATCCGTGGTAATGTGTATCCCCAAATACTTAAACGTCGCTTGGACAGTCAATTTAGAGCGGGAGAGGTAGTCACAGTCAAATCTAGGGCCTATAGGAAAGGCCACCGATTTGTCCCAACTCACCCGCAACCCGGAGACCCTTCCGAATTCCTCCACCACTCCCAATAGAGACTCAAAGGACCGCTCAGACCCATCCAAGTAGATCAGAGCATCATCCGCGTACAGAGAGATCTTCTCGGAGAGGGAACCATAACAGATGCCACCCACTGCCGCCGTCTGTCGCACCGCCAGAGCTAAAGGCTCAATGGCCAGAGCAAACAGAAGAGGCGACAGCGGGCAGCCCTGCCTGGTGCCCCTCTGCAAAGTAAATACATCTGAGACATCTTTATTGGTGCCCACCCTGGCCCTGGGATTGGTATACAGTAAGCGGACCCAGCGGATGAATTGGGCGCTAAAGCCCATACGGTGCATCGTCTCCCACAGAAAAGACCAGTTAACAGTGTCAAAGGCCTTACGCACATCCAGTGACAACACCAGACCACTTCTCTTAACCTTAGCAGCCTTATAAATATGTATGTAAAGGCGCCGGATATTGTCATACGTGCTCCGTCCAGGCATAAACCCTGCCTGGTCTCTGTGAACAAGATGAAGGACAACTTTCTGCAGGCGTGTGGCTAAAATTTTTGCAAGCACTTTGACATCACAATTTAGTAGTGAGATTGGACGATAGGATTCACACAGCAGCCTATCCTTCCCAGGCTTAGGGAGCACCACTATCAGGGCTTCACACATGGAGGAGGGGAGTTCCCCCTCCTGCAGTGCCCGCCCGAACAGGGAGAGCAATTTCTGCGACAGGTCATCTGCATAGTTTTTATACCACTCTGCAGGTAAACCATCCAGGCCAGGGACCTTATTAGGGGGGAGTGAAAAAATAGCCTCAGTGACTTCTTCCACCGTAAGGGGTCCGTCAAGGAGAGCAGTATGCAACTCCGTCAGGACGGGGAACCGAATAGACTCAAAGAATCCCAAAGTCTCCAACTCCTCCGGGGGGGGTGGGGCGGTATATAAGTTCAGATAAAAGGCCTTAAAGGTGTGATTAATAATCAAGGGGTCCGACGTGACAGAGCCGTCCGGCAACCGAATATGGGGTATCGTCCGATCCACATACTCCGTGCGGGAGAGATAGGCCAGCATCTTACCGTTTTTACCACTATGCTCGTGTAACCTGGCAGATAGGGACAGCTGCTGTCCCCGCGTCACATCCACCCTGTGAAGGTCCAGAGCCCTATGCGCCCCTACCAGGGTCCCGTGAGTGTCCGGGGCAGGGAGCGCAACATACCGGGCCCTAGCGTTCTCCAGGGAGGATTCCAAGGCCAAAAGAGTATTCTGGGAGGACTTTCTGTACTGGGCAATGTTGGAAATGTACGAGCCCCGCACTGACGCCTTAAAGGCATCCCATGTGGGACCAAAGGAGGCGGAATCAGCATTGTCGCTCCAGTAGTGGGACATATCATGCCGAACCGGCTCCTGAAATTTGGTAGTGGAGACCCAAAGGGGACTGAGCCGCCACAACCGATATGAGGGTCTATGACCCATCACCAAATCAACAGACACAGCAGAGTGATCAGATAGGGATTGAGTCAAGTGGGACACCTTACGTACGTTGGGAATTAAATCAGGGGTTCCCAAAGCATAGTCCAGCCTGGAAAGAGCACGGTACGTCCGGGATTGACAGGTAAACTCCTGAGACCCAGGATGGCCGAGCCTCCAGAGATCTACATACCCAAAAGAAGAACACCATTGGCTAAACAATTTGGACTCATTCTGGAGGGGCCTCAAGCGGTCTCGAGCAGGGTCGAGCACCGAGTTGAAGTCCCCCACAATAAGAGTGGCCAGCACCGGGAAGGTGGCAATAAGTACACTCAAATCTGTAAAAAAATCAGCCGTGACAGGGGGGGGAGCATATACCACCACCAGCAGCAGTGGTGTGGCATGTACCGTGCAGTGGAGAAAGACGTACCGCCCCTTAGGATCTGTCACCACCCTGACACAGGAGAAGGGGAGGCCCTTCCTTACCAACACAGACACCCCCCGTGCATAATTAGAGTAGGTGGAATGATAGCCATACATGACCCAGCACTTCTTCAACGCTAGCACCTTCGACCCCATAAGGTGCGTCTCCTGTAAGCATAGCAAATGAGGGTTGTGCACCTTAAGGAAGTCAAACAGAGACGCCCTCTTAAACTTGGAGTTTAACCCCCGGACATTCCATGATATACACCTGAACCCAGACATAAGAATGCAGTAACAATAGTGAAACTCGACAGTACCCCCAGGAAAGAATAGGTGGAGATCGAGACAGGGCCCGAAACAGTCACACACAGGCATACCGCATCCATTCCAACACACAACCAAACTAACACAACCACAGACACACACAGCATGAAAAACGGTTCATTGCTTTTAACCCCTGCCAGACCCCAAAAACAAGGGGCTGGCTTTAGCCCCAAACTGCCTGTAGACATTAGGAACATGGCCCGCACAAACAGGCCAGCGGACAAGATGGAAACAGTCAGTGTTCAAAAAAATTGAGAACAAACAGGGGAAAAACAGTCAGCGGCACAGTCCATCAGTGGAGATCTGCATCCTCATGGTACGACAGTTACCGAAGATCTCCTGCCTCAGTTAGAAGCCCTTAGGCTTAAGAGAAAAAATGAAGAGAGTCTGGGGAAAGGACGGCATCAGTGCATCTGCTGCAGGGCTTCAAACCAGGACAGAGCATTGGCAGGGGTTTGGAAAAAGTGCACCTGGCCCTGGTGCACCACTCTCAGCGTCGCAGGAAACAGCATTGAATATTGTATAGCCTTCTCCCTCAGCTTTTGCTTGACGTGTTGGTACTTGGCCCTCGAGGCACGGACAGCCGGGGAGTAGTCCGGGAAGAGAGAAACAGAGGCATTATTAATCTTCAGACTCCCCTTAATGCGGGCGGCACGCAAGATGGAGTCGCGGTCCCTGTAGTTCAGGAGACGCATTATCAATGTGCGGGGGGGGTTACCCGGGGGCAGCGGCCTGCCAGGCACCCTGTAGGCCCGCTCCAAAACAAAGCAAGGGGACAGGCAATCTCCCCCAAATTCCTGGGCGAACCAGCTCTCTAGAAAGGCAACCGGGTCAGCTCCCTCGACCCGCTCAGGGAGGCCCACCAGACGCAGGTTATTTCTACGCAAACGGTTTTCCAAATCGTCCATTTTGTTTTCCAAGGAACGAATCTTCGTGTCCTGGGCCTTAATGGCCGGGAGAGCAGGGCCCACAGCATCCTCCAGATCACTAATGCGACGTTCCGCCTCCGAGACCCGAGCCCGCACTTTATGCATATCCTGGCGCATTATATTCATATCCAGCTTAAGCTCCTCCATTTTCCCCATAGTGTCAACGTGATTTACCTTAATGGTCCTGAAAACCTCCAGCAGCGTGGGTTCTGGTTCCGGGTCACCCTCCAGGCCATCTTCGCTGGGCGACGCCGGGGCGTGCAGCGTTGGCACGGCTGAGGTTCCAGGGGAAGGAGGAGGGGAAGAGTCAGTGTCATCTGCAAAGAGCTCCGGCGTGGATGCAATGGAGGAGAGCGGCGCGGTGTTGCGGCGGCCATCTTGGCCGGAGCGTGTAGTTATGCTCATCCTGGCCGCGGGCTGTTTCTTTCGCCTTCCCATCCACCAGAATCCTCCTAAGAACGTCCGAGGTGTTCCACCGAGGGAATAGGAAGGTTAGTACCCGAGTCGTGGAGACAGGAGATCAGGATGGAGCAGGATTGATTAGAGGGATCCCGGAGCCGCTACAGAAGACGTCCGCTCACATGCTGCGTCAGGCCACGCCCCCAATAACTCACAGTCTAGTAGACATCCCGGGTATATTAAAATTTGAAAAACAAAATCATAAATTATAATATAATAAATAACTATAAATAATTATTACAAATAATAATATAATTATAATAAACATTATTCAATAATGTAATCAAATACACAGTTGCAGAATTGTCGCTGTCATTATTCTTATTGTTTGGTGACGAATTTCCCCACCAATCGCTATCGCTCAATTCTGCAAGTGATTCTGATTTATTATCGCTGTTTTCTAGCTGCTCTAAAACCACTTTTGACATAAAGGGACACTTTTTGATTGCTATGGAGAATCTACAGTTTGCAGGCAGAAAGAACAGTTTTTATTATACAAAAGTACATGTAGGGCACTGGGCAGACCACTAGGGAGTAGGACAAAGGGGGTGTGTATTTTTTACATACAGTACTGTAAATGTGTTTATTTACTTTTTTAAATTTGGCGCCGATCTCCGCCCCCGTGCGTCGTAACGTCGCAGGGAACGGAGCTCGGCGGCACACAGGCACTGCGTGAATCGAGCAAGGACACCGCTCTATCAAACAGCGGAGAGGCATCACAGGATCCAGGGACAAGGTAAGTAAACGATGCCTGTGGATGCTGCAAGGCAATCCCGAGTCTGACTCGGGGTTACCGCTTTTGGTTCTGAAATTCCACCCCGGGCCAGATTTGGTAATACCGCCAGGGGGGTTAATAGATACAACACACTTAAGCCCCATACACACGGTCGGACTTCAAACAAACTCTTCCGTGGATTTTTGTTTGAAGGGCGTTGGCCGTGATGTTGGTATGCATACACATGGCATGTTGGTATGCATACACGATAGGACTTTGCACCATCAGACTTTTGTTGCCGAAAAGTTTGTCCATTTGCAGAGCAAACTTTTGTCTGAGGAAAACCGAAAAAGTCTGTCCGATTTGTCTGTCCGATTGAGCGTACACACGGCCGGATTTTTTTGAAAAACTGCTCATTTTGAAGTTTGTTGCCAAAAAGTAAGATCATGTGTAGATCGGACGTTTTGACAACAAACTTCAAAATGAGCAGGTTTTCAAAAAAATAATTTGACCGTGTATTCGCTTCATCAGACAAACTTTTTCGGTTTACATCGGACAAAAATTCTCTCTGCAAACAGACAAACTTTCCAACAACGAAAGTCTTATAGTGTAAAGTCCTGCTGTGTGTACAATAATCCATTGAACTTAAGTCCAATGTACAAACATGCATTCTTAGAACCAATGCAAAAGATCATACAACAATACAGAAGTTGACCAAAGGGTGGCGGTAAAGAGCTGAAAAACCACTTGTTTTGGGGAAAGTTTGCTGAAAAAGTCCTGCCGTGTGTATGTATAGCAAGTTCACGGCCAACACCCTTCGAACAAAAATCCACGGAAAAGTTTGTTTGAAGTCCGATCGTGTGTATGAGGCTTAAGACGTCAACGAGTACCCACCCCACTGGAATAATGGCCTGTGATATAACTGCAGAGATATAAAATAAAAGGTCTGCAGTCACCAGTGATGCACCTCTATCCCTATATACATATACAAAATGATATGTAAATGCCGTACCTGTGATCAGTGCATAGCGAGCAAGGAGAGGAGACAGATTACACAGAGCAGGGATCTCCTGCACGGCAGATGAAGTCCCGCCTTATATGATGGACGTCACCAGTGTGCTGCCTATCATAGGAGTCAGCCAAGGAGACGGGACTTCGTCTGATAGCTGAGTAAGTAGAAAATTCCCTGCTCTGTGTAATCCGGTGGCGCTCTCCCCCTCCCTGTCCTAGACACCCCAGAGGGACCCATGAGAGGGCCAGCCCTGGGCGGCCCTCTCCCTCTCCGCACCTCTGATCATCCCAGAATCTGGGGACAAAACCGGGGACAGATAGGCTCTGGGGACAATGTCCTCAATCAGGGATGTGTGGTTACCATAAAGCAGGCCCGGACTGGCCATAGGGCAAACCGGGCTTACGCCCAGTGGGCCGTGGTGGCCGCGGGCCGCAGGTCACGTCTCTGTAATGTAGAGGGGGCTGTAATGTAGGGGGGTCTGTAATGTAGAGGGGGTCTGTAATGTAGGGGGGTCTGTACTGTAAGGGGGTCTGTACTGTAGGGTGGGGGTCTTTACTGTAGGGAGGAGGTCTGCACTGTAGGGAAGGGGGTCTGTACTGTAGGGAGGTCTGTGTAACATGCAGGGGGTCCAGAACTGTTAGGGGTGTCCTCAAAGGGGTCCAGAGGTGCAGGGTGCTGTGTAATGTAAAGGGGTCCAAAAGGTGTGGTGCTATGTATCGTAAAGGTGTCCAGGGTGTTGTGTAATGTAAAGGGGTCCATAGTGCTGTGTAATGTAAAGGGGTCCAGAGGTACAAGGTGCTGGAACCCCACATCCCATCATTAACCGCCGCCGTGAAGCACCGCTGCCATGCCCCCACGGGCTGCTCAGTCTAAAATGCTTGGGCCTATTTTTTGTCCCAGTACAGATCTGTGTCTTTGGGGCCTGTCGAGTGAGGGCCACCCCCTTCAGCTAGAGGAGTCAGTGGATGGGTGTCAGTAAAGTAAGTGTTAGAGAGTGTCGTAAAGATAATTTAGTGCATCAAGTCTGCTTCTAGTGAGAGCAAGAAGATTTAAAGCGGAGGTCCACACAATTTTTTTTTAAAAGCCAGCAGCTACAAATACTACAGCTGCTGACTTTTAACAAATGGACACCTACCTGTCCAGCGTGCCTGTGATGTCAGCGGCCAAGGCCGAGCAATCGCTCATCTCTCGGCTTCCCCTGCCGCCATCCTTGGTGAGAGAATCGGTAAGGGAAGCTTCACTGCCTAGTTCCCTACTGCGCATGGGTGAGTCATGTGGCGCATCATTACTGGTCCCTGCTGTCTCCTGGGACCAGTGTGTTTCCCAGAAGACAGCGAGGGGTGACTCAAAGGGGCGTGAGTCCTGTGGGTGTCTATTCCTGGAAGTGGGTGCAAATACCTGTATTATACAGGTATCTGCACCCCCCTCCCCCTGAAAGGTGCCAAATATGACACCGGAGAGAGGGGGGGTTCCGAAAAGCGGAGGTTCACTTTTTATGTGGACCTCCGCTTTAACCCTACCATACATATGGTCAAAGATGTGTGACTGCTGCTACTACCAATCCGGTGATGCCAAGTGAGAGTTGTCCTTATCCTTTGTGAATAGTTCCAGTATGAGTATCCCACTCATTTCTTCTCCCATCCAAGTTTTAAAATAAAATACAAAAACACATATACCCTGGACTGGTAATTGAGTAACGAGCAAAAGGGAGTAAGGGTGGGACAAGCGATCAGCTGCAGGTAACCAGAGAGAGGCCTATGAAGTCAACATTCAGCAAGCCCTATGGGGACAGTGCGATAGATAGATAGATAGATAGATAGATAGATAGATAGATAGATAGATAGATAGATAGATAGATAGATAGATAGATAGATAGATAGATAGATAGATAGATAGATAGATAGATAGATAGATATGTAGTGCCCTGCTCCCATTGAGCGGGCGCCATGTGTTAAATTATAGTTGCCTGAGCAGTAGTTTTGGCTCAGGCTAATTATTCTAAATTGTTGGTTCTGCTCAGTTCAGCTGGGTTGCACAAGTTTTCCCCCAACGGTAGGTGTCTCTGTGACCGCAGGTCACAGTTGGAAAGGCAACTAACTGGATGTATTGGGTATCTCTCTCTCAGAAGTGGCTCAGGGGGCATGGTCAACCCGTGGTGCATTCTGAAGAGGGGTATTTAAGGGACAGATGTCGTTTGGCGGGGTTCGTCTTCCAATCCCGACCTGATGACCCTCTTGGCCTCAGGTGTCAGGAAAAGGTCCATCCGCTGGTGCTATTGATATTTTGTCTTGCAGTGCTGCGTCCCACCAGCAGGGGTCTCCTGGCAGTTCGGAGCTGTCAGGGGAACTTCCCCCTGCTGGTATATCACCTTTGGGATGCAGTACTGACCTCCACCAGCGGATGGACCCTGGCAGTGTGGAACACCTGGCCTTTGCTCCGTTCAGGTGTGACCTGAACCCAATCAGTACACACACTATAAATACCCGGCGAGTTCAAACAGAACTCGCCCTGGTATCTGTTTACTAACCGGACCCTGAACCTGCTCTGGACCTCTGACCTGACCTGACCTGACCTGACCTGACCTGACCTGACCTGTCCTGTCCTGTCCTGTCCTGACCTGATCCCGATCCCTCTCCTGGACATTTCCTTCCTGCCCCTTCCCTGTCTGCAGCCTCTTTTGATGATTTCTGGTATTTGACCCCGGCTTGGCTCTGGCTTATGATTATTGCATTTCCCCTAAACCTGTATATAGCCTTGTGTTATTCGTGCACTGTTTTCACTTGTTTTCTCACCTTTGTAAATAAACACCTTTTTTCCTACTATATACAGTGTTGGTCTCCTCTGTGTAGGCACACAGTCCTGGTCCATCTAGAATCCCTGACAGTATACCAGGGCCATTTTGACCAGACGTGCCTGCATAGGGAACCATCCTGTTGTAGTGCGTTTTTGTTGAAACATGGATTTCAATGAAATTACTTACTTTTCTCTGCTAGCAGAGGAGGATGAGGAGTATTGTCGTCAGGTGTTGGAGGGATGGACAAGGGATGAGCTGATGGAAGCCATCCGATCGGCCCATTCCATGGTGGATCTGGGTTATATGTCTTACAATGATGTTCAGCCATTGATCAAGTTATGTGTTAAACCAGCCCTGTCAGTTATTCCAGCTGGAGGTGATGACTTCTCTCCCCCTTCAGTCCTGACCAAGTTGAATCCCTGGTATGGTTGATGGAGGATGATCCGGCTTATTTTGATGAGCATTATTCCTCCTGTCCCCAGCAAAAGTTATCTAAGTGTATTGATTCTGTGCAGGCTCTGATTAAACAAGGTGTGTGTGAACCAGCCTTTGTTCAACCTGTGCTGCAGGCATGGTCAGATCTCCTGCTTCCAGCCAAGCCACTGCATTCCAGCCCTGCCATTAACCACTTACCTTCCCAAGGTTCTAGCCGTCCATTGCCAATGACAACCTCAGCTATAGCCCAGTTAATTCCGCTTCCCACCAAGTATTACTACCCAATCTCTACTAATTGTACCTACCCTGCCTTTAATCCACCTGTCCGTTCCAGTCCTACTAGTAACCACCTGCCTTCCCAAGGATCCATCTGTCCATCACCAATGGCAACTCCAGCCCAGATAATTCCACATCCCACCAAATATTACTACCCAGTCTCTACTAATTGTACCTACCCTGCCTTTAATCCACCTGTAACTACTCCACAAAAACCTCCTCCAGTCACCATCCCTTTGTCTCTGCCATACTCCAATCCTTCCTCTTACTTATCTCCATCCTCTTCATACATCACTTCTGTTAACAAACCTGTAGTGACTAAGTCTAAAAAGAAACGGAAGTATTTCCCAACTCATACCATCGTGCCAGTTACCCAGCCTGTCCCAGTGCCCTCTGTTCAACCTGTCCCGGTGCCATCTGTCCCTGTGCCAGCTGCTCTACCAGTTCCAGTGCCAGCCGCCCAGCTTGTGACATCCGACCAGCCTGCTCCGGTGCCAGCCTGCCAACCTGGTGTTCCTGTGCCAGCCTGCAACCCTGGTGTTCCTGTGCCAGCCTGCCACCCTGACGTTCCTGTGCCAGCCTGCCACCCTGACGTTCCTGTGCCAGCCTGCCACCCTGACGTTCCTGTGCCAGCCTGCCACCCTGACGTTCCTGTGCCAGCCTGCCACCCTGACGTTCCTGTGCCAGCCTGCCACCCTGATGTTGCCGTGCCAGCTTGCCAGTCCGATGACTTCCAGTCCGCTGCCCAGCTTGATGACTTCCAGTCCGCTGCTGCCCAGCTTGATGACTTCCAGTCCGCTGCTGCCCAGCTTGATGACTTCCAGTCCGCTGCTGCCCAGCTTGATGACTTCCAGTCCGCTGCTGCCCAGCTTGATGACTTCCAGTCCGCTGCTGCCCAGCTTGATGACTTCCAGTCCGCTGCTGCCCAGCTTGATGACTTCCAGTCCGCTGCTGCCCAGCTTGATGACTTCCAGTCCGCTGCTGCCCAGCCTGATGACTTCCAGTCCGCTGCCCTGCTTGATGACCTCCAGTCCGCTGCCCAGCTTGATGACCTCTAGTCCGCTGCGTCCCCACCTGTGAGGCTTCCAGTCCGCTGCTGCCCAGCTTGATGACTTCCAGTCCGCTGCTGCCCAGCTTGATGACTTCCAGTCCGCTGCTGCCCAGCCTGATGACTTCCAGTCCGCTGCCCAGCTTGATGACCTCCAGTCCGCTGCCCAGCTTGATGACCTCCAGTCAGCTGCCCAGCTTGATGACTTCCAGTCCGCTGCCCAGCTTGATGACTTTCAGTCCGCTGCCCAGCTTGATGACTTTCAGTCCGCTGCCCAGCTTGATGACTTCCAGTCCGCTGCCCAGCTTGATGACTTCCAGTCCGCTGCCCAGCTTGATGACTTCCAGTCTGCTGCCCAGCTTGATGACTTCCAGTCTGCTGCCCAGCTTGATGACTTCCAGTCTGCTGCCCAGCTTGATGACTTCCAGTCTGCTGCCCCGGTTGATGACTTCCAGTCTGCTGCCCCGGTTGATGACTTCCAGTCTGCTGCCCCGGTTGATGACTTCCAGTCTGCTGCCCCGGTTGATGACTTCCAGTCTGCTGCCCCGGTTGATGACGTCCAGTCTGCTGCCCCGGTTGATGACGTCCAGTCTGCTGCCCCGGTTGATGACGTCCAGTCTGCTGCCCCGGTTGATGACGTGCAGCCTGCTGCCCCGGTTGATGACGTCCAGCCTGCTGCCCCGGTTGATGACTTCCAGCCTGCTGCCCCGGTTGATGACTTCCAGCCTGCTGCCCCGGTTGATGACTTCCAGCCTGCTGCCCCGGTTGATGACTTCCAGCCTGCTGCCCCGGTTGATGACTTCCAGCCTGCTGCCCCGGTTGATGACTTCCAGCCTGCTGCCCCGGTTGATGACTTCCAGCCTGCTGCCCCGGTTGATGACTTCCAGCCTGCTGCCCCGGTTGATGACTTCCAGCCTGCTGCCCCGGTTGATGACTTCCAGCCTGCTGCCCCGGTTGATGACTTCCAGCCTGCTGCCCCGGTTGATGACTTCCAGCCTGCTGCCCCGGTTGATGACTTCCAGCCTGCTGCCCCGGTTGATGACTTCCAGCCTGCTGCCCCGGTTGATGACTTCCAGCCTGCTGCCCCGGTTGATGACTTCCAGTCTGCTGCCCCGGTTGATGACTTCCAGTTTGCTGCCCCGGTTGATGACCTCCAGTCCGCTGCCCAGCCTGCTGTTCCTGTGCCAGTCTGCCAGCCTGCTGCCCAGCTCGATGACCCGGAGCCTGCTGCCCAGCTCGATGACCCGGAGCCTGCTGCCCAGCTCGATGACCCGGAGCCTGCTGCCCAGCTCGCTGACCCGGAGCCTGCTGCCCAGCTCGCTGACCCGGAGCCTGCTGCCCAGTTCGCTGACCCGGAGCCTGCTGCCCAGTTCGCTGACCCGGAGCCTGCTGACCAGTTCGCTGACCCGGAGCCTGCTGCCCAGTTCGCTGACCCGGAGCCTGCTGCCCAGTTCGCTGACCCGGAGCCTGCTGCCCAGTTCGCTGACCCGGTGCCTGCTGCCCAGCTCGACGACCCGGATGTACCCACCTCTCGGCTCAAGCCTCCCATTGCCCAGTTGGTCACTCTGGACTTTCCCCGGCAGCGGATAGTTGGAGCGTCCAGAGGCCGCTCCTTTGAGGGGGGGTACTGTCAGGAAAAGGTCCATCCGCTGGTGCTATTGATATTTTGTCTTGCAGTGCTGCGTCCCACCAGCAGGGGTCTCCTGGCAGTTCGGAGCTGTCAGGGGAACTTCCCCCTGCTGGTATATCACCTTTGGGATGCAGTACTGACCTCCACCAGCGGATGGACCCTGGCAGTGTGGAACACCTGGCCTTTGCTCCGTTCAGGTGTGACCTGAACCCAATCAGTACACACACTATAAATACCCGGCGAGTTCAAACAGAACTCGCCCTGGTATCTGTTTACTAACCGGACCCTGAACCTGCTCTGGACCTCTGATCTGTCCTGTCCTGTCCTGTCCTGTCCTGTCCTGTCCTGTCCTGTCCTGTCCTGACCTGATCCCGATCCCTCTCCTGGACATTTCCTTCCTGCCCCTTCCCTGTCTGCAGCCTCTTTTGATGATTTCTGGTATTTGACCCCGGCTTGGCTCTGGCTTATGATTATTGCATTTCCCCTAATCCTGTATATAGCCTTGTGTTATTCGTGCACTGTTTTCACTTGTTTTCTCACCTTTGTAAATAAACACCTTTTTTCCTACTATATACAGTGTTGGTCTCCTCTGTGTAGGCACACAGTCCTGGTCCATCTAGAATCCCTGACATCAGGGATGTTGAGCTGTTTTGTAGCCTTGGGACGGATGGCCCGGGGCCTAGTAGCTGAAAGTGGGCCCAGGAGTTTCTGGGGCCTACTGATCCAGGGATGGTCCTTAGCTACCTTATCTATGGAAGGAAGCTGAACCAGTTGGATTCAATTGATGGACACGTACCCTGGTGAATTTACCTCACTGTGCTGCCGGTCCGGATGAAAGATTCTTGGCACTGCGAGTCGTGTAACTTTTGTTTGGAGCCATATCAAGTGTGCAGTCGGATCCATGATCTTGTGGCAGAAGATCGTGGGACAGCCTGACGACACTTATCATGTCTATAGCAGACACTTTGTCAAGCTTTACACCAGCTGCTAGGCCGGTGAGAGTAGGTGGTTGCTGAAATCCAGTGTGGAGCTAAATTAATCCTCTGGATCCAAGTGGTACCCGTGATCCCCAAAGCAAAAGCACCTTTCCATGTCCCTCTACCCCTCTGTTGGAGAACTTTGTCTAATAAAATGCTTGAAAGAGACTAAGGACCAGATTCAAAAAGCCCGGCGTAACTTTGTGCGGGCGTAGCGTATCTTCTGGCAGGTACACCCAAGACCTCTGTTAGCTAGCCAGTGAGGCAGACGGATTAGCAACAGGAGCTCCAGCGGCGCACGTCTCCTAGGAGTAGGAGCGTGTGAGTCATAGCTCCAGGCAGGCGTAGGAGGCAGACAGGCAGAGTCCCTCCCAGCCCTGCTAGCCTGGTCTTCTCTCCAGCTCCAGCCTGGAAAAACCTGTACCCCAGTCCGAGCACTCCTCTAGCCCAGCTCCTTGGCTCTCCTGAAGGTAAGAGCCCTCCACTGAAGCTGCTGACGGCCGTCCTTTTTAGGATAAAGCCGCAGCAATCACGGATCCCCCTTGCTCCTTTTGGTTCCTTTCCTCGGTGCCCCGCACTCCCACACCTCCATCCTCACCAGGGGCACCCTCCTATAACCTCCCCGCGGCAATTCCGACGTTCGGGGGCACTTTTTTGAAAGCACCGCGCCAGGCCGACTTGAATCGCGGGGCCGCGGTTTAGGAAAGACCGCGGCTTCACTTGCGGCCTAACGGCGCGCGGCTCCCCACGCCCTGCTAACTTCACCCAGCCTCTGGGAAACCCCCCCTCACCCCAGAAGGACAGTCATCTGTCCTTGTTTTCGCCCTCTCAGCCCCTAGATCATCCGGAATACACCTTATCTGTTCAGCCCTCATCCCACCAGGCAGCCATCCTACCAGACCAGCAACACGTTCCCCCTCTCATCCCCAGCCCCCCCCTTGTCTCGTGAACGAATAGAAGCTTGATCCAGGGGTTAACCGATCGCCTTTTATAGGGGTCAGGAAGGAATTTTTTTCCCTACCGGAGCATATTGGCCTAGCACCGCCAGGGTTTTTTTGCCTTCCTCTGGACCAAGCCAATTCCCCCAAGACCCCCCCCCCCCCCACGGTGTATTGCGATTATGGCAGGTCGACAATATTCGGCCGAAACCATTTGGAGTTTGAGGCAATTCGCCGCAATACTGCCAGCCATCACCAAAAATGCCGTAAGAACTGAGCGACTTTTGAGAATCGATCATCGATCGACTGTCAGACGTTTCAGCCATTTACCCCAGCTCAAGCACATATCATGTGCTCTGATTAACACAAGATCGGCAGTAAAACACCGACTAGAAATCCGCGACTTCATTCAACAAAATGATTTAGCATGTCTTTTTATTACAGAGAGCTGGCTCACAGCTGACTGTAACACCATTCTAGGAGAACTGGTGCCAGAAAATTACCGTATTATAACGGAAAACAGAATAGGGCAAAGAGGAGGCGGCCTGGCGGTGATCCACAAGACTCACCTTACGATCACCAAACCAGTCCGCCAAAACCCTCTTCCATTCATGGAAACCCTTACTCTGCAACTGCAAGCAATTTCAAAGGAGACCGTCCACATTCTGCTCTGCTATAGGCCTCCCGGCCCAAAATCGCAGCTGCTATCATCTTGGACGAATTTCTTCTCCACTTATACCCTCAACAGCAAACATCTTTTGCTGCTAGGGGATTTCAATCTCTGGGCTAACTCCTCACAAGACCCCATTGCTGACGCCTGTATTGACCACCTGGAAGGATTAGGATTACAGCAACTAGTATGTGGGCCCACACATGCTTCAGGTCACACACTCGATCTTATTTTCAGACAAGCGCTGGAAATAAAAATTAGGGAAAATGAAAAATTGCCATGGACAGACCACCATGCAATTATATTCAGTATTTCCACCATCCCCCCTGCAACAAAAACATCAAATCCAGTGACAACACACTGGACTAGATGTCAGAAGAAGCTCCACTCGGAACTCTTCAAAACGACTTTAAGGAAAAAAATAGAAACAACTCAGCCGCATCAAATGGCCGTTGAAACATTGGAAGCCATAAATTCGGCCATGCTACAGTCAGCCGACTTGGTAGCGCCGAAACGAATAACCCGCATTCGGAAAAACAACAGCAGCTGGTTTAACAACCAGCTGTCGTTACTGAAGCAAGAACGCAGAAGGGCAGAATCTGCCTGGAAAAGATGTTCTTCAGAGCTAAACCTATCCATCTACAAGGCGACTACAAGGAAATACCACAAAGGAATTTTCCAAGCCAAGAAAAATTATTTTTCGGAGGCTATCAACGGTGCCCTAAACCGCCCCCGCGAACTCTTCAAGATGGTCACCCAGACCATGAAGCCAGGATGCATTGAAGCCCCCAGTCCGGACACACAAGAATTTTGCAATGAGCTATCGGATTGCTTCATTAATAAAATCGAAGCAATCCGTGAAAGCATTCAGCAAAACAATTCTTCCCCCAGCCCCCCCCCGCAGCCTCTCACACAGCACCCATAATAATTCTCCGATATCCGGTAAGTTCACCCTGGAACCCATCTCCATCGAGACTACTAATAATGTCATTTGTACTCTGCGCAATGGCGCAGCGCCAAATGACATTATCCCCACAAAACTGCTGAAGGAATGCGCCTACATCCTGGCTCCTCCCATCACGCAGCTTATCAACCAGTCTTTCTTGGAGGGCATAGTGCCCTCACAGTTGAAAGAGGGTATAATCCAACCCATCCTGAAGAAACCCTCCTTGGACCCTAAGGACCCACTCCATCGCCGTCCCATAACAAGCCTCAACGTACTCTCTAAGATAATGGAAAAGGTAGTGGTAAAACAGCTGCAACTGCATCTAGATACCTACAAGCTACTTGACCCATTGCAATCAGGCTTCCGTCCCGGTCATGGGACGGAAACAGCATTGCTGAAAGTATGGGACGATGTTCTCAAGGCCGCAGACGAAGGAGAATCTTGTCTCCTGGTTCTGTTGGACCTAAGTGCAGCTTTCGACACTGTAGACCACAATCTGTTACTGACTCGGCTTGCTGAAGTAGCCAGAGTCGCAGAAAGCGATTTATCTTGGTTCTCCTCTTTTTTGGAAAACCGATCGCAAACAGTGAAGTTAGGACCTTTTACGTCTGAAAAACGCACAGTAACATGCGGAGTCCCTCAAGGATCGCCTCTGTCACCAGTGCTGTTTAACATATATCTCCGTCCTCTTTTTGAGATTATCAGCAGCCAAAAACTGCTCTATCACTCATACGCAGACGACACGCAACTTTATTTCCGCATCTGCAACAGGCAGGATCACCACCTCAATCTAGAGACTTGTCTCTCTTTGATAGAGGACTGGATGACAAAGAGTTATCTTAAACTCAACGGAGCGAAAACAGAACTTCTTCTGTTTCACGCCAAGCGCAGGAATCAACTTTCAACAGCGTGGACCCCCCCGCCTATTTTAGGCAAATTCATCACCCCTAGCGCCAAAGTCAAAAGCCTAGGGGTCATTTTTGACTCCTTTATGACAATGGACGCACAAATAGGGTCAGTAGTCAGCGGATCTCACCATCTACTGCGCCTACTACGTAGACTCACTCCGTTCATTCCCAAAGAAGACTTAGCGGTCGTGGTGGGAGCTATTGTTAACTCCAGGTTGGATTATGCAAATGCCCTTTACCTCGGCCTCCCCAAGTACCAAATCGCCCGGCTGCAAGTCGTTCAGAATACGGCCGCTAGACTGGTGACTGGGAAAAAACCCTGGGAATCCATCTCACCTTCACTGAGAGCCCTTCATTGGCTACCAGTTAAAGACAGAATTGCTTTTAAAGCTCTCTGTCTTACGCATAGATGTGTCCATGGGAATGCCCCCATTTATTTATGCGAAATAATAAAAGCGCATAATCCCAATCGCGCTTTGCGATCCACGAATCAGAACCTGCTCCAGGTTCCGAAAGCCAACTTCAAATCCAAAGGAGAAAGAAGATTCGCGATCCAAGGTCCCAGACTATGGAACGCTTTACCAACCAGCATTCGGTTGGAGGAGAACCACCTAGCATTCAGGAAAAAGGTCAAGACTCTTCTCTTTTGATATCAAAGGAGACTGGAACAACAAGCGCCCAGAGGCGATTCAGTTCGCATGTGCCGCGCTATACAAGTTTTCATTCATTCATTCATTCATACGCTGCCGCAACTTAGAGAGGCAAGTGCTGTATTCACAAAGCACTTGCGCCCTAAGTTACGGCTGCATAGTGTAAATGTGTCGGCATAAGTGCGCGCAATTCAAAGTAGGCAGGTAGGGGGCGTGTTGTATTATAATTAACCGTGACCCCACGTAAATGGCGCACCAAACGAACGGTGCATGCGCCGGCCGTGGACATATCCCAGTGCGCATGCTCCAAAATCACATCGGAAATACTCATTGATATCGAAGTGAACGTAACTTACGCCCAGCCCCATTCCCGAACGACTTACGCAAACGATGTAAACGACGTACAAAACGACGCTGTTCCGACGTCCATACTTAACATGTGCTGCGCCCCATATAGCAGGGGTAACTTTACGCCGGTCGAATGCCTATGTAAACGACGTATATCAATGCCCTGGGCGCACGTACGTTCGTGAATCGGCGTATCTAGCTCATTTGCAGATTTTTAATGGGAACATCTAATGCGTCCAACGTAACTATGTGCCCACGATACGCCGGCATAGGTAAGTTACGCCGGACGACTAAAGCCATGTTTTTCGGCGTATCTTGCTTTCTGAATCGGCGTAAAGATGCGACGGCGCACATTTGTACTAACGGCGGCGTATCTTTTGATACGCCGGCGTAAAGCTTTGCTGAATCTGGCCCTTTGTGTTGGTGTGTACATTCTTATGGACAACTCTTCAAGGACAACCCCTGAAACGAGCGTATGGAACAGTAAGGTAATGGCAGGCCCAAATCAAACCAGCAGCTCCTTCGGGGGTAGTGCTACAGATATGTAGATATAAATCCTAAATAACATCTATACACTGTCCTATAAGACTGCTAGAAGAACATACATACTGTGTACTTACAGCTTGGTTAACATTCATAAAAAAAATCACACCAAGGACAGTTTGCTAAATAAATTGTAATTTAATTGTAGTCATTAGTGTCTCCTCTGAGTGTTAATGGTATAATTGATGTTATCTCATGCAGATGGTAGAAATGATTGAAGCAGGTGAAGTGGCACACTGTAATAATGTCATCCCCTCTGATTATAGAACTATTTTTGATCAAGTTATGTAACACTGAATATAGGTGAGCGGAAATACGCTAGCCAGTCAGGAAATTGCAGGTGAGGAAATAAAAGCTTACTCCCCAGGGAAGAAATGAAAGAGAATATATGGGATAAGAGGCAAACTCAAATTCAAAGAATCTCCAACCCACTATTACCTAGTCCCAGAAGGATCTGATGGCTCTGAACCTGGAAGTGCTCAGATCAGTGGCAGCTTCAGGACAGGTTAGAAGAGCAGGGAAAGGTTAGAACTTCTACAAATGTTATTGCTGTCCGTACTCTCATGTCTCCATGAGAGCAACATCTATTTCTTGCACGGGTGTCTGGGGCAGGAAGTAAGGAAAACTTCCGCTATGGAGTGACATACATAAATTTAAACTTAATAGCATTTTTAACTCTCTCCTACTTTATCCAAAACTAAAAAACGGAAAATTGTATACTCACCTTTCCGTAATTTTCCTTTCCTGACGCATCTTCATGGCAGCACACACTGGGTTGTGACTCCGCCCCCACAACCTGACAGGATTGATTAGCTATAAATTTGAAGGGGAGACGCCCTGCACCATTCTCTGTATATATCATCATTAAACAGTAGGGTGGGCATCTGTGTGCTGCCATGAAGATGCGTCAGGAAAGGAAAATTACGGAAAGGTGAGTATACAATTTTCCGTTTTCCTAAAGCATTCATGGCAGCACACACTGGGAAATAACTCGCCAGTCGGGAGGGTGCAAGAAAACAGTAATATTTATTCTTTATAGCGCTGAGGAATTGGCTCTAACAACAGATCTGCCAAAGTCGGCAGTAGCTAAGTGAGCAGAAGTCACTCCGTAGTGAGAAATGAAGGTGTGCCGAGAAGACCAGGTTGCTGCTCTGCATATAGTCTCCAGGGAAATCCCGCAATATGCTGCACATGAGGTATCCACTACCCTTGTCGAATGAGCCGTGATGCCCTCAGGAGCTGTAAGTTGCTAGATGGAATACGCCTCTTCGATAGCTTTAAGTAACCAGGAGGCGATGGTACGAGAGGTAGCTGCTTGGCCTCGTCTGCTCCCGTGTGGGATAATCGAGAGAGAATCCGACTTCCTCCTCAGATAAGATGTAGCTGCGAGGTAACAGGAGATGGTTGACTTGACATCCAAGGCATGGGGCTCGCCCCTCCCATTAGTGGAAGACGGAAGGACGATGACCTGGTTATAATGAAAGGAGGAAGCTACCTTTGGTCTAAATCAGTCTAAAGGTTTCAGTACCACTCTGTCAGGGAAGAACACTAAATAGGGTTCCGTAGCCATAGTGCTTGAATCTCCGACATCCTTTTAGCTATAAGGAAAGCCAGCGTCAGAGTAAGGTTCCACAGTGAGACCAGCTTAAACCAGCTTAAACTAAACAAACAAACAAAATGGGTGGATTGGAAAAGGCCTCAAGAACTATTGAGAGATCCCATGTTGGAAAAACTGACTTCCTAGGTGGTCCGATCTTCATGCAGGCCCTCAGAAATTGAGTGACCAGAGGGTTAAGAGCCCGTCTAGTAACAGTCTTGGCAGAAAGAGTGGATACTTGCACCTTCAGGGTATCCGAGCTCAGGCCCTTGTTAAGCCCTGACTGAAGAAATTCAAGAATTTGAGATGGTTCTGGCGAGATAGGATTCCAATCTCTTAGTTGTGACATTGAAACTAACCTCTCCCAGATTCTAATGTAGGTGGTATTAGAGGAGCTTTTTCTCTAGCTGCATTAGGGTCGATATTACTTCCTGGGAGCATCCTTGTTCCCTTAACCTAATCCTCTCAACTTCCATGTTGCCAGATGCAGCTTCTGAGGGCTGGATGGAAGAATTGTCCTTGATATAGGAGATCCCTGGTTATTGGTAGCTGAATTGGAGGCTGCGTACTGAGTTGTACCAGGGTCGTAAACCGTGGCCTCCTCGGCCAGAACGGTATTACTTCTATAACCGTGGCTGAGGATTTCCGAAGCCGGGACAGGAATCTCGCAATCAGAGGAGTGTGAGGGAAAAATGTACCCCAGCTCGAAGTTCCATGGGTGGGCTAGGCAGTCTGTTCTTTTGACTGATGGAAAGGGGGCTCCGGACAGGAACCTCTGACATTTGGTGTATGTTGGCGTAGCTGCTAGGTCGACCTCTGGTACTCCTCAGGTCTTCGTAAGAAGGGAGAATGCGTGGTGGTTCAGGGACCATTAGTTGTTCGGCAGTGTCTCTTGGGTTAGATAGTCAGCCAACAAATGTTGTGCTGCTGTGACATACACTGCCCTGAGATCTGACAGGTAGACTTGGGCCCATTCCAATATGGGGTGAACTTCCTCCAGATGCGTGAGACTCCTGGTCCCTCCTTGTTTCTGGATGTATGACACTGCCACCTTGTTGTCCATTCGGATAAGGACATTTTTTCCTTTCAGAAGAGGAGCAAAGGTCATGAGAGCCTGGAAGGCTGCTCTGAGTTCCAATACATTTGACACCATGCTCTGAGCTTGAAAGTGCCACTGGCCTTGGGCTGCTTGGTCCCGATAATGTGTTCCCCACCCCCTCTGTCTGGCATCCGATGTTACTACTTCTGGGGGAACTATCGGTCTGAGTTTCCTGAGGTTGAATGGGTGCGTCCACCACCATAGTGTTTTACTAAGCTGTTCCACTGTCTGAGAAAAGAATTCTGTAGAACTCGCATGTGCCACTGGGACCACTGTACCATGGGTATGATCGCAGACATGGACCCCAGGATATTGAGGTAGGCTCTGGCCGGTAGGCGCCTGGATGATAACAGGTTCTGCATCTTCTGGACTAAGGGTTTCAGCTGCTCCTGAGGGAGTTGTACACGTTCCAGCCTGGTATCCAACTCTGCCCCTAGAAGCACCATGACTTGCGTGGGCTGGAGACTGCTCTTTTTCCAGTTGACTAGCCATCCGGAGTCTTGCTGGGTCATGAGCAATAACACTGGTGATGAGTTAAAGGTTTCCCGATTCCCTGCCAGGAGCAATATGTCGTCCAGATAATGATGGACTCGCAACCCCTTTTCTCTGAGAAGTGCGATTAGGGGTAGGAACTTTGGTGAATGTCCTGGGTGCTGAGGAGATGCCGAATGGAAGGCACCGGAATTGCAAATGACACTGACTGATTGAGAACCGAAGAAACTTTTGGAAGGCGGATAAGATCGGGACATGAAGGTACGCATTCAATAAATCCACCGATAACATCCAGTCTCCAGTTCACCACCAATAGGATGGAGTGAAGGCTTTCCATTTTAAAGGCTTCTATTTAGATCCTCTTGTTGAGCCTCTTTAGGTCTAGGGCTGGGCGCAAGTCCCCCCGTTTTCTTTCACACCAAAAATAAAGGGGAATAGAACCCCCTCCCCTTTTGGTGCGAGGGTACCTCTACGATTGCAGAAGTAGCTTTCTTCTGTCTGGGGAAGACGGTATCTTGGTAGGCTGAAATATATTTTCTGGCAGTGTGCCCATGAATTTCCATTTGTGTCCAATTTTGATAGTGGATAATGTCCATGGATCTGATAAGTGACTTGACCATATTTGAGCAAAGTTCTTGAGCCTGGCGCTCACCTGAGCTGGGTGGGCGGGCGAATCCTCAAAAGGATTTCTCTTGGTCCCCAGCCGTGATGGCATTGCGGAGATGGCTGGATCCAGATTTGCGCCAAATACGTTTGAGCCGTCATATGAGATTTTGCACAAATTTGATACTGATGCCGCATCAGCTATCTAGGGCTTCTGCCATAAAGCCATTCTGGCCATAACCAAGGCTAGCATAGACCTCGCTGAGGATCTAATGTCAACTAAAGCTCCGGCCATGAAGCTGCCTGCTAATTTAATCTCCTGTAGGGAGGAAATTATTTTCTCCTGGACCATAGCATCTAGGAGGGAGTTCTCAATGTTAGCCGTCCATGCAGAGATGGCTTTTGGCTACTGCGGCAGTGGTGTTAGCCGCTCTACAAGCGCCTCCTACCATGGAGTAAGCTTTTTAAAACAGGATCGATTTTGCGATCAAGTACAACCCGGAAGGTAACTGCGTCTGCGCTCGGCAGGGTAACGTGTCTGTCAAGTCGCATCATTTATCCGATCTCTCCCACTCATCTTTTTTGAGGTCCACCAGTTCCTTTATGAAGGGAAACGATTCAGGATCCTTTTTTTAGTTCTGGAAAATACTTCTGAACCTTCTGCGGTTGTATCTCACCTTCCTCCCAGCCAATTGCTTCTTCGACTAAGCAGAAGTGGAACCCGAACGCTGACTTGCGTTCTTCATTTTCAGAGAGGGCTTCTGAAGCTTGTATGTAGTGACAGGGTACCGGTGAAGTGCTTGGGGTAGGATCGTTTATCGGCGGAGCCGTAGTCCCCAAAATGTACTCTCATGCGACTCTGTCGCTACTCTGGCGTCTGGCTCCTTCTCCTTGGTTGCTTCGTTGAAGCAATGTCTGGCAATGCTGGAGCCCCGCATACCCAGCAAGCGTTTGCTGCGGGACGGGTATGGTAGTTCCCATCATGGTGAGATGATGGTGATCGTCTGCGGTGAGACCGACTATGAAGGGATCGGCTATGACGCGAGCGGCTACATCTTGAGCGATGATAGCAGTAGGGTGATCTTGAGTGACTTCTGCGTGACCTTCTGCCACTGGATGCAAGACTTGATCTCCCTCTATGCCGCGAGCTTGCGTCTCTTGACCTGGTAGGGCTGCCAAAGAATGCAGCGTTGGTGGTCAGGCTCTCTTTTTTGTCTCTTCTCTACCTACCTTTTTCGGATGGCCTCTATACCTAGCTGATGGTGGTCTGCGAGGGCAGTGGTCTCCATGAAGGGTGCAGAGGATACAGTCTTGAGGACAGTCTAGAGAAGATGAAACAGTACTACTAAAATAGGGCAGAAATAAAAGGAGCACTATAGAAAAAAAGAGCCAAAGAATCCTGCCAGGGAGAAAAAACCTGTGTTTAAATGTAATTAATCTCTGCAGAGCAGCAGCCTGTAACCCTATAGCAGAGTGTGCTGTGTTTTTAAATTTGCCGCTGCTATAGTGGTGCTGAAGACACGCACACGCATGCGCAGAAGCGGTCCGATCGTTCCGGCGCCATCTTGGGTGAGGGCAGAGGGAGCTGCCGGCGTCATCACCTTGTTGCATGCATGCGCAGAGCGACGGACAGGAGCGACAGCGCACACACACAGAGAGAAATAAAACACTCAGAAAAGATCATAGTTTTGGTCTAAAATAGTAAGGAGGAAATATAGGTACAATGTGGACCATAATGGAGCAAAAGACATAGAAGTGGAGACCAATGCAAACATTTTAAGCTTCTTTAAAGCCTATCAGAATGCCAGTACTTGCTGTTTGCAAAATAGTAAGGAGGAAATATAGGTACAATGTGGACCATAATGAGCCACTAGACATAGAAGTGGAGACCAATGCAAAAATGTAAGTTTCTTTAAAGCTTATTGTCACATTGCCAGTACTTGCTGTTTGCAAAATAGTAAGGAGGAAATATAGGTACAATGTGGATTGTGGACCATAATGAGCCAATAGACATAGAAGTGGAGACCACTGCAAACATGAAAGCTTCTTTAAGGCTTGTCACATTGCCAGTACTTGCTGCTTGCAAAATAATAAGGAGGAAATATAGGTACAATGTGGACCATAATGAGCCAATAGACATAAAAGTGGAGACCACTGCAAACATGTAAGTTTTTTTTTTTTTTTTAAGCTTGTCACATTGCCAGTACTTGCTGTTTGCAAAATAGTAAGGAGGAAATATAGGTACAATGTGGACCATAATGAGCCATTAGACATAAAAGTGGAGACCCCTGCAAACATGTAAGCTTCTTTAACCACTTCAGCCCCGGACCATATTGCTGTCCAAAGACCAGAGCACTTTTTGAGATTCGGCGCTGCGTCGCTTTAACTGACAATTGCGCGGTCGTGCGACGTGGCTCCCAAACAAAATTGGCGTCCTTTTTTTCCCACAAATAGAGCTTTCTTTTGGTGGTATTTGATCATCTCTGCAGTTTTTATTTTTTGCGCTATAAACAAAAACAGAGCGACTATTTTGAAAAAAATGCAATATTTTTTACTTTTTTCTATAATAAATATCCCCAAAAATATATAAAAAAAAATATTTTTTCCTCAGTTTAGGCCGATACGTATTCTTCTACATATTTTTCGTAAAAAAAAATCGCAATTAGCGTTTATTGATTGGTTTGCGCAAAAGTTATAGCGTTTACAAAATAGGGGGTAGTTTTATGGCATTTTTATTATTTTTATTTTTTTTACTAGTAATGGCGGCGATCAGCGTTTTTTTTCGGTACTGCGATATTATAGCGGACACTTCGGACACTTTTGACACATTTTTGGGACCATTGGCATTTTTTTAGCGATCAATGCTATAAAAATGCATTGGATTACTATAAAAATGCCATTGGCAGTGAAGGGGTTAACACTAGGGGGCGGGGAAGGGGTTAAGTGTGTTCCTAGTGTGTTCTAACTGTATGGGGGGGGTGGACTTACTAGGGGGAATCACTGATTTTCTGTTCATACATTGTATGAACAGAAAATCAGCGTTTCCCCCGCTGACAGGAACGAGCGCTGTGTGTTTTCACACACAGCTCCCGTTCCCCGCTCTGTAACGAGCGATCGCGTGTGCCCGGCGGCGATCGCGCCCGCCGGGCACACGCACGGGACTCGGGGGCGAGCGGGGGGCGCGCGCGCGGGCCGCCGGCGGCGCGCACGCGCCCCCTAGTGGCCGCGAAAAGCGCGACGTAGAGCTACGGGCTCTCGCGCACCCGTGCCGACCTGCCGCCGTATAACTGCGGCGGCTGGTCGGCAAGTGGTTAAAGCTTGTCACATTGCCAGTACTTGTTGCTTGCAAAATAGTAATATATAGGTACAATGTGGAGCAAAGAGACATAGAAGTGGAGACCACTGCAAAAAATGTAAGCTTCTTTAAAGCTTGTCACATTGCCAGTACTTGCTGTTTGCGCCCCTGAGACCACCAGAACGGGGTTCCCTCCATAGAAGCTCCTTTAGAGACTGTACAGGAGGGACTTCCAAACAGGAGAGGCTGAACCTGCTGGGGCGATTTGCAGTAAGAGGCATGCTTGCTTGTTCATCCAATCTGTCAGGTGAGGATAAAAAAGGAGAATGGTGCAGGGCGTCTCCCCTTCAAATTTATAGCTAATCAATCCTGTCAGGTTGTGGGGGCGGAGTCACAACCCAGTGTGTGCTGCCATGAATGCGTCAGGAAAAATTGTTTTGCTTTAGGTTAGACATTAAAGGATAGGTTTTAGGTGCAGCTACCAACTGCAGGTTGATTCCCAGTGCAGCTACCAACCAATGGAAAAATGGATAGCAGGATACAAAAAACACACAAAGGCAAGTGCTGTATTCACAAAGCACTTGCGCCCTAAGTTACGGCGGCATAGTGTAAATGTGCCGGCATAAATATTGCACTGGAGCTAAAATCGATGTCGCTACATAAACTGCAAAAATGGTGCGAGTAATACCAAACGGCACCAAAAGCAGTCATAAAAACATGTAGCTAAGTATGATACTGGTATAAAAAAGTGTACAACGATACCACTGCTGAATCCAGATGAGGAGGGGTTAACATAAGTCCGTCGGCATGTAGATGTCCCATTAAGGGAACTATCACAACTCCCAGTGTATGGCTGTAGAATCCCAGGGTGATAAAGGGAAGTGAAAGAGAGAAGTTTAACAGCCCTTGCATGTGGCAGATAGTAAGGTCCCGCCGGCATGCAGATATGAAGGCACAGCAAAGGAGCCCTTCAGATGGACACGGCAAGCCCCGCCGGTGTCCGCGACATCACCGGATCTCTGACGGAACTACCTGAAGGCCAGGAAGCCGGCGGAGAGGTGAGTACCAATCAAAAGAATTTTAATCGATCAAAAAGATTTTGATCGATCAAAAAAATTAAAGATTAATCGATTAATTAAAAGTTAATTTGCACAGCCCTAATTATAATATGTTTTTGCATTCCTATTTGTACCTTGTTTCTTTGGTGAGGAACAGCATTTAATACTTCCCATGACACCATCACTAGACATGTGCACCAGGGCTGTCCTAATGAGAGGGCACACCTGGGCACTGCCCAGGGGCCCCAGCTGCATGGGGGCCCCTCTGCACCTTCCCGAAAGCAGCTGGTCCTTGAGCCCACGCTGCCCTGAAATTGGGGGCCCCATGATGGCACTGAGAGTGATAGATACACCGGGGAGGCAGTGTGCCTCCTACCTGCTTGATGTCTGTTTACCTGCACTGTCATCACTGTAGGGGCCCCAGAGCATTACTTTGCCAGGGGCCCATGATGCTATAAAGACGGCCTTGATGTGCACTGCTGAAAAATGTGTTCGTTTTCGTTTCATTTGTTTTTTGTTTTTTGTAAATTAGAAAATTTGTAAATTCGTAAATTCAAAAATCTGAAAGTGAGGAAGAAAATCTGAAAATTTGAAAAATAAAGCTAACTAATAATAACTAACTATTAAATTATAGGAATTGGAATTTCCTTTCAAATTTGTCTGTTAGTGAACATAGCGAATACAAATTTATCCGAAGTTACACATTACCCGAAATAACGAATGTCGCATCTAAATAAATGGAATGGAATGAATTAATAATAAATAATAATAAAAAAATATTATTAATTTTGTATTCATTATTATTAATTTGTTCCGTTCCATTCGTTTAGATACGACATTCGTTATTTGGAAAAACTCGTAATTTCAGATAAATTTGTTTTCATTATGTTCACTTAGGCCTCGTACACACGAGGCAATCTATTTGTTCAAATCGGTCGGACCGACTGATTTGAACAAATCTGTCTGATAGGATTTTGGTTTGCTCGCGTGTACACATGAGCAAACCAAAATCCCCGCCAGCAGACGGCGCGCTGACGTGTCGCTGACGTGTCGGTGACGTGGCGGTGACGTTGACGCCGCCACGTCACCGCACCAGGAAGTAAAACACTTCCGCGCATGCGCCGAATCCATTCGGCGGCGGTGCGGGACGACATGTCTGCTGGTAAGTGTACTAACCAGCAGACATGTCGGGCGGACGGATTCCCACCCGATAGATTTCAAAGCATGCTTTGAAATCTGTCGGGTGGCCAAATCCGTCGGCTCGGCCGTACACACGATCGAATCTGTCTGCTGGGACGGTCTAGCAGACCGTTTCCAGCAGACAGATTTGATCGTGTGTACGAGGCCTAACAGCCAAATTTGAAAGGAAATCCCAATACCTAAAATGTAATAGTTAGTTATTATTTCAGATTTCTTAATTTTCAGGATTTTTGATTAAAGAATTTACAAATTTATGAATTTTCAAATTATGAATTTACAAATTTTCGAATATTCAAATTTATTTTTCCAACAAAAAATTTGTTGGCAAAATTGCTTGCTATCTGGGTAATAGACTTCAAAAAAGGGTGGGCTCAGGGCGCAGAGCACTGCACCCCGAGCCCACCCTGTTGTGTGACAATAGCGAATTAATTAGCAGTACCTGTTCCCTAGCCAATTGTGTCTCACTGCACAGAATCAATGGCTCGGCTCTTCATTCCCCTGACTCCAAAAGCTTTGCCCTGATCGCCGCCATCCTGTCAGTTTCCCGCACAGGAGGGGGGGGGGTCTGCCCCCCTAATATTAGGCACCTGACGCCGCTGCATTTTATTATTACATAAATTACTACTTTTATTTTATTTTAGCATATTTTATTGTGATTTATTATTACAGTACTATTATTATTATTAGACAGGGTTTTTATAGTAAACCAGTTTGTGCAGCGCTTTATAGAATAACGGGATACAGTACTGTTACAATACCATTGAATACAAGAGGAGTAGGTTGCTATTAAGAATATACAATCTAGAAGGAGGGGCAAGGCATACAAAAGGTAATAACGTTGAGGGTAATTTGTAGGGAATGTAAAAGTATAGGCCCAGATTCAGGTACATCTGTGCATTATTGGACCGGCGTAGCGCACCGCCTTTACGTTGCCGCGTAATCCCCCTATTCTCGTAGCTTTTGCGCAGGAAATTGCGCATGCGTAACGTTTTTCCCGAGGCGTAAGGAGGAGTAATACAAATTGGGAAGGACGTGGGCGTGTTACATTGAAATGAGCCGTGACCCCATGCAAATGAAGGGCCGGCCGGCTCGCGCATGCGCGCTTGAAGGAGACCATGGTCAGCTCCGCTGTGCGCATGCTCACAACTCGGGAGCGGCGCAACCAGTGAAATTGGAAATGGACTAGGGCAACGTTGTGAACTACGCAAACAGCATAAATAGACACACACAAACGCACTTGCATTGCAAAAGTACATCCCTTTGTCCCTTCCCATTTAACCTAGTGCTTTTGTCCTGTTGTTCGTTGCGTTGTGTTTTGTAGTTGTCAGATTAGTGTTCTGTGTGATCAAGTGTTTGTTAGTAGATCTTTGAAAGTGTTTTTTGATAAGTGTTTGAGAGACTGTTTGTTTGATTGATCTATTTCTGTTCGTTTGTTTTCCTGCTGTATTTTTGTTTTGTTTTTTTTGTGACTGTTTCTTGCTGAGTAGTTTTCTCTTTGTGTGTGTTCTTGCTTGATTGGTTGTGCTTGTTTGTGTGAGTGAATTTTGTTGACTGGGAGTGTTTTTTTTGGGAAGTATGACAGAGAGAAAGAGAAAGCTCAATTTTACAGTTGGGGAAAAACAAATTCTTGCCCGGGCCATTAGCGAGTATGGGCGTTTCCTCCACGGCCCAGACAGTGCCAACACCACCCCGGCCAGGAGGAGGGAGATTTTGGATATGATCACTGAGCAGGTCAATTCAGAGGGGCAGGGGGAGACACGGACCCGGTCTGGGATTGACAAAAAAATCAATGACCTCCGGCGTCTGGTCAAACAGAAGCTGGCCAGAATGCATGCCCATGCCAGGGGCACAGGAGGGGGCCCACCATGCCGTATTAGGCTGACAGCGGAGGAGCGTGCGGTGGCCCTGACCTTTCATCGGCATGAAGTTGAGGGCCTGCCTGGCTTTGACTCAAGTCCGGAGCCCGTGGTGCCAGGTAAGTTTTTTTTTTAATATCAGGTGTGTAGCATGTGTGGGGGAGGGGGTGAAAGGGAATATGTGGCAAGTGTGTGGATCCTCCAACCTGTGAATGTTTTGTGTCATCCACAGATGTGCAGGAGGGTGCAGGGCCATCTGGCCTGACCGCACCAACCCCAGGACAGCAGCCCAACAAGGCCGGAGTCCGCGGAGGAGGTCCATGTCAGGCACTGGACGTTTGGTTTTTGAGGACTCCTCCCCTCTGGCTGGCAGCAGGCAGCCCTCCCTAAGGGGGACCCCCCCCTCCTCCCCCAACATGGCTCCCCTCACAAGGGCCTCCCCTTCTCCCTGGCCACAAGCATCAGCTGGAGGCAGGATTTCATCCCAGAACACCAGGGGGTGGCCGATCTCCTGCCCGCCACTCTGAGAAGGGACCAGTTCCTCCAGACCCGCCATCTGGGACAGGTCAGCCAGACATTGGTGCGGATGGAGGAGAGCCTGTCCTCCATCAAGGATACGCTGGGGAACCTGGACTCCCACTCCCGGGCTTTCACAACCTGCCTAAACGAACTGCAGACGACATCAGCAGGCGTTGGGCAGGATGTGAGGGCCCTTACCCAGGCTATCCAGGCCAACACGGCAACACTTGGTGCTGCCCTGGACAGAATAGCCGTGGCCTTGGAGGGCAGGCCGCCAGGTGGGCAGAGATCAGGGGCTACTCCTCCTTCCCCGGTTTTACCCCTCCCCCTGAGTCTCCCCTGAGAAGCCGGGGCCGGGGCCGTGGCCGGGGGCGCCCCAGGCGTGGCTCACGCAAGGGGCAATAATTTGTTTTTTCCCATTTTTTTTATTTGTATTTTTTTTGCTGGAAAATTTTTGCTTTTGCAGGTAATTTTTTTTTTTTTTTTTTTTGGGTTGTGAATGCTGTTTGAATGTGGGGGTGACATTCCTGCCGGAAAAGGGGTGTCACCCTCAATTTTGGTGGAGTATGGTTCCCCAGGACCAGGGAGAAGTGATCCCCAGGTCCGTGTGAATGGTGTATGAATGTACAGTGACATAATTGGAGCCTTGGCGTGGCGTTGCTGCTCACAAGTCCAGCATGGTGGACTGGTGCCAATCCAATTTGATGTGGATGTGATGTGTCTGTGCTAGGGACCACAGTGGTGTGCATGCATGCATTCTCATTGTGCCATGATTAATGTGTGTGTTTAACGTGCAAAGATGCCCAATGTGAGTTGTCTCCTGGTTGCTCTTCCCTCAGAAGACGGGGTAGCCTCGGTTAGGGGGGGGATTGTCTGGTTCAGGGGTCAGGTCATCACGTAGGGCAATCTGCAGGCCCTTTCTTACTGCGAAGTTGTGCAGCATGCAACATGCACCGATGATCTGGCACACGAAGTTTGGGGAATACAAGAGGGTACCCCCAGACTTATCCAGGCATCAGAAACGTGACTTTAGTATGCCAAAGGTGCGCTCCACCACTGCTCGTGTTTGGGCATGTGCTTGATTTTATCTTTCCTCTCCTGGAGTTTGGGGGTTTCGGATAGGAGTCATGAGATGGGGTCCCAGTGGATATGCAGAGTCACCTGTAAGGGAAAAGACAGGAGGATGTTAGTCATGCATGTGCCCCTTGTGATGTGTGCATCATGGGAGGGGATAGTCATGCCTGACTCCCATGTCACTCACCAACCAGCCAGGTGTCCCCATACACGTTCTGATCGAATTCCATTCGGATGTGGCATTGATTGTATATGAAGCTGTCATGGCTGGACCCTGGGTGTTTGGCACGGACGTGCCATATGAGGCCTTGGGCATCGACTATCACCTGTACATTGATGGAATGCCAATGCTTCCGATTGCATTGTGCTCTGTCTCCTGGGGGGGCTGGAGTGCCACATGTGTGCAATCAATGGCCCCCACAGTGCGTGGGAATCTGGCAATTCTGTAGAAATCTGTCATTGCCTTCAGTCGCAGCTCCTCAGTGGTGGGTTTGATGATTTGGTTGGCCATGCGTCTGAGGATTGCAGGGACAACCTGGTGCACACATCTGCTCATGGAGGATTGTGACATCCCAGCCACCACTCCACTTGTTCTTTGAAAAGAGCCACTGGCAAGGACATGGAGTGTTGCCATGACCTTCACCAGTGGCTGCACTGCATGTGAGTGTTGTGTTCGGCTGGTGATGTCCTCCTGCAGGGTTGTGGTTAATTCCAGGATGACATGAGGGGTGAATCTGAAGATGCGAAACACCTCAGAATCACTCATGCCAAACAGGTCTATGCGGGTGCGGTATATCCTCTCCCGTGCCATCCTCCGTGCCCTCATCCTTCTTTGTTCATCTAAATTCAGTAGTATAGCTATGCGCGACGATGCCCCTGGCATGTTGGCATACAGATTGTTGTGCAACACGTGTGACTGCTGAGCTCCTCACTAACAGTGTTGCTTTATCTAACAAGTAGACTTTTTTTCTCTTTTTAGACCAGCTTTTATATGCTCTAATTTTAGACAGAACATTTTGCTGTTGCGCACACTGCGTCGCCTGCGCTGCCCCAACGTTCTTTTGTGGATCCCCGTAAGTCCCTCATTAGCATATTTGACTAGCAAATCAATGGTCTGTCTAGCGCACTTTTGCGCGGACGGATGCGCCAGTCTAACGAAATTACGCGGGACAAAAAGAAGTAGATTTTTTGCGTATCTCCTTCTGGGGATGCCGTGCATCGAAACGCACGTGCACATTTTGACTTACGCACGCGCATCTCCTGTTGCGCAGGCTTAATCGCTCTGTGAATCTGGGCCATAGTTTTTAGGTAGAGCTAGGATAGTCATTCTGGAAGAAATTAGTTGCTTATTCTAATATGTAACCAGTTACATAAAAGTTACATACTATGGGCCAGATTCAGGTAGAGTTAGGCTGGAGTTTCAGTGATACTCCAGCCTAACTGTCACTTTGAGCCGACGTTTTTGTTTTCTGTAACCAGAAAACAAAAAACGCCGGGTTGGAGTTCCTATACGAGCGGTGTAATTGTATTACGCCGTCGTATCGGAACTTCAATTTTAAAAATGGCGCGCGGGGCGTTCCCGCTGATTAACCCCGAGAATATGTTAATCAGCGGGAATCAGAAATTCACGATCGTATTCGGGCACGACGCAGTGACTTTCCGACGTTTCCGTAAGAGATACGCGGCGTAAAGAAATACATGCCCCCTAGGTGGAGTATCCTATGTTAAGTATGGCCGTCGTCATCGCGTCGAAAAAAAAAAATTTGAGTCGTTTGCGTAAAATGTCCGTGAATGGGGATTGACGTCATTGACGTTCACTGACAGAATTTGGAGCATGCGCACTGACAGTCGACGCATGCGCAGTACGTTCGCCACGGGATCGCGCCTAGTTATAATAATACACGCTCATAATACACGCTCATTTTCGCTACGCCGCCGCAACTTTAGGAGCAAGTGCTTTGTGAATAACAGTACTTGCTCCTAAAGTTTTGGCGGAGTAACGTAAATGAGAAACGTTATTCCAAATTAAAGATTCGCCCATCTACCTGAATCTGGCCCTATATATTCCTTGAACATGTTTAACTGCTTTCCAATTGTTGGATACCAGCAATACAGAGAAAAGTCATTCATAAAAAAAAAATTATGTGGGGTTCCCCCCAAATATCCATTCCAGACCCTTCAGGTCTGGTATGGATTTTAAGGGGAACTCCACCCCAATTTTTTTTTTTTAAATGCCGTGGACCCGTTTTATGAATGACTTTTCTCTGTATTGCCGGGAGCCGACAATTCATTATAGCCGCGAGTGATTTTAAATTACTTTTTTTCCTTCAGAAATGACACTTTGTGCAGGGACAGTTCTAAGCATGGGAAACAAGCGCTACTTTACAGGCATACTATATGCCCCCCTAGGTACAAAGTTTAAAGTAATATTACACTTTTATTGTTTCACTTAAAGGAATTATTAAAATCACTGCTGCCAAAAAAACTGCAGTTTTTAAAAATATTTTGTTGCATTGATACATGTCCCCTGGAGCAGGAACCGGGTCCCCAAACACTTTTTATTACAATAACTTGCATATAAGCCTTTAAAATTAGCGCTTTAGATTTCAAACGTTTGAGTCCCATAGAATTTAACAGGGTTCTCAAGTTCACACAAACACCCCAAATAGTTCGCTGTTCGGCGAACAGGCAATGTTCGAGTCGAACATGAGTTCTATTCGAACTCGAAGCTCATCCCTAGTCCAACGTCATATGACGTCATATGAGTGGTTATACTGTATCTGAATGATCGGTGCAGCTACAGACATCATTCAGATATCTAATTTTAGAGCCGGTGATTCCTAGACATGTGCACACTGAAATAGTTTTTTTTCGGAATTTCGTTTTAGTCTGAAAAATACATTTATTTAGTTACTCCCTAAATTCGTTTTTATGTATTTTGTTTCTCGTTAAAAAAAATGCATTCGTCCAAAAATCCAAATTAATTAAGGTCGAATCTGTCATTGAAGGCTTACGGTGTCTGTCAAATGTTCTAAGAAGATTTGACAGAATAAAAAAAAAAAAAAAAAAGATTTGACGGAGCAACAAAACTGCACGATGCCGCAATCGGACATTTCCAGTTGAATGTTAAAGCGGAGCTCCACCCTAAAGTGAAGTCCCGCTGATCGGAACCCTCCCCCCCTCCGGTGTCACATTTGACACCTTTCAGGGGGAGGGGGGTGTAGATACCTGTCTGACATCCTGTCGCCCCCCCCCCCCCCGTTGTGTGCTGGGAACACTCGGCTCCCGGGACACAGCGGGAGCCAATCGGCGGGCGCATCGCGACTCGCGCATGCGCCGTAGAGAACCGGGCAGTGAAGCCGGAGCGCTTCACTTCCTGGTTCCCTCACTGTGGATGGAGGGGGGAGCAGCAGGGTGACGAGCGATCGCTCGTCATCTGCTGCGGACACCGCTGGACTCCAGGACAGGTAAGTGTCCTAATATTGCAGTATTGCAGTATTGCAGTATTTGTAGCTGCTGGCTTTTAATTTTTTTTATTGAGCGGACATCTGCTTTAACTACAAGCTATAGTAGAATTCTAATGTTGTGTGACTAATAATAATTATATTTATAAATTATTATTACTAGTCAACCAACATTAGAATTCTTCTATAGCCTATGGGCGGATCATTTCACCATAAATGTCCGCTTGCTGCGATCGTATGTTTTTAGCTACTTCGTCGAATCTTCATGTCTCTCTATGACAAATTTTTTCTCTCTATGTCAAATCTTCATGTCTCTCTATGTCGAATCTTTTCTCTCTATGTCGAATCTTCATGTCTCTCTATGTCGAATCTTCGTGTCTCTCTATGTCGAATCTTTCCTCTCTATGTCGAATCTTTTCTCTCAATGTCAAATCTTTTCTCTTTATGTAGAATAATATTGGACTAATAGAGTTAAGGTTAGGCACATTCGACCCCAACGAAAATGAAAATAAAGCATTTGTTTATGTCGGATCTTTCAGTTTTAGTCCTCTGTGCTTTTGTTATCGTATGTTAAAACAATAATGAAAATACCTGAAATTCAGACGAAAATGCATTCAGATGAAAACGAATGCACATGTCTAGTGATTCCCTACACCATAAGAACAATCACAGTGGCTGTTCAGTTGCTTGATAGTTCTTATAGGTTCTCCAGTGCTTCTCCCGACTCGCCCCTGCAATCGGTGAACCAGAGAAGGAACCGACCGGCACCAGATGTCCCCAGAGTCTCTATATGCAGAGGCCAGGCACAATGCTATAACGTCACGCCCGTCTTCTGCATTTGAAAAAATTACGCACCTTTGGCTGGGAAGCCAGGATCTTTTTTTTGTTTGTCTTTTTGACCCGTCACTCGCTATTCCGATTACAATGGATGTTTACATTCCTTGTAATGGGAATAAAAGTGATAAAAAAATGTAAAAAGAAAGCATCAAACTAGAAAAATAAAAGTAAAATTACCAATATTTTTTTTTTAAGAGCCCCTGTCCCTGTGTGCGCGTTCGTAGAAGCGAATACATACACAAGTCACGCCCACATATGTAAACGACGTTCAAACCACACACGTGAGGTATTGGCGCAAACGTTAGAGCGAGAGCAATAATTCTAGCACAAGACCTCATCTGTAACTCAAAAAACATAACCTTTAAAATATTTTAAAGCTTTGCCTATGTGGATTTTTAAGTACTAAAGTTTGGCGCTATTCCACGAGCGTGCATGACATCATCTTTAACATGCAAAATAAAGTTGAGCTAGCGGTACTGTTTTTTTTTTTTTTTTAATGCATGAATTGTTTAAAAAATTGCTGCGCAAATACCGTGCACGATCAAAAGTTGCAACAACCGCCATTTTATTCTCTATGGTCTCTACTAAAATATAATATATAATATTTTGGGGTTCTAAGTAATTTTCTAGCAAAAAAAAATATATGATTTTTACATGTAGGAGAGAAATATCAGAATTGTCCTGGTAGGCAAGTGGTTAAGAAGATAAGTTATTAAAAGTAAGAAGTAAAAAAAATAAATGACACTTTTGTATTGTAAGAAGTTTCATTGAAGTTTGACTGTTCAACTTTGCGAAAAACAAATCACAGTTGCGTCCTCGCACATTTATACATCGTTACTCACTTGTCAAAATTTATCTTTCTGAACGGAAGTGTATAAAGAATCTTCGTAATAAACTCTTAATAGTGTAATAACGGTAAACAGCAGTCATGTTTCATCATAAAGTCCTAAACTCTGATTAATCAAATTAATTACAGAGCGATGCTGTATCTAATTTTTGGCTAAGTCATTGGAGCAAGTAATTGCCTGAGAAGTCTAAACTCATTTCTCCGACAGTTAGCTGCAGTCCGCAAGAAATGCTTCTCGACAGGCAATTCTTTTCACTAGATACCTTCTGTAATTTCAGCATTTAAATCATTAAGATCTTCATTCTCAAGGACAATGATCTTAATATATTGATGGGAAAACAGAGCATCAATTTGAAGAGAGAATTATTGCACTCTCACTATAAGAGGTGCTAACTAGTTTGGGCAGGTCATAGATTTAGATCAGTAATCACCTTTCAGCTGACATTCAGTTCATAAAGCTGTATTTCTGCACTTCTGGCCCTTGCCACCTTTTCTGCCAGTGTCTTCTAGTTTTTTTGTGAACTCTGTCCATTGGGCAGCTGCTTATGATGTCACTCCTGTGTATGAGTTACATCATCCCCAGGATCTGGCAGCATTCCTGGCATCTTACAGGTGCCTTGAGGCAATTTAGTTTGCATGTGTAGCGCTATACAAGTTATTCACCCACTTAAGGTTGAGCCAAGGGGCGTACTGCACTGTGAATGTACACAGGGCTGGGACAAGGGGTTGGCAGGAGGGTAAGCTACCCTGGGCACTGTGGGCTTACTCAAGAAGATTAGTTGGAGGGGATTTGTGTTGAGAAGGAAGGTTTTGGGTGGGATGCAGAGGGTAAGAATTGTTCTAGTAGGGGGTATTTTTTTTTGGGGGGGGGGTGCTAAACATGATAAGGGGGGATTTGTGCTAGGAAAGTGGATTTGTGAGGTTGTGCTATTGTAGAGGGGAAGGGGAATTGTGCTAGAAGGAATTTTCCTGATGGGGGGTGTGTACTGGGAGGGATGATTGGGGGTATTTGTGCTGGGAAGGGAAATTGGGGGGGGGGGGGGGGGTTGTGCTAGGGCGGAGAGTGAGAGGAATCTGTGCTGGGAGGCGGATTTGGAGTGAGTGAGGGTAAATTTGAGTGGTAGAGGATTTGTTCTAGAAGGAGTGATTTTTTTACGGGGGGGGGGGGCAAAGATTTGTGCTGGGAGGGGGGATTTCAGCAGGGGGGTGGATTTGTATGAGGGGAATTTATGTGTTGCAGGTAAACATGCAGATTAGTGCTCAATTTTTTATTTTTTATTGAAGGTGGGAATTTTGCTGACACCTAATGCTCATACATCTTGGAGAAAGGGGGGAGGGGGTGAAGTTTGGCATGTTTGCCCTGGGCTCTAGATGACCTTGTCCCAGCACTGCATGCACAGAAAGCCACGTACTCTCTTAAAAATTGCTAGGAGAGAGGGAGATAAGGGTTCTTAAAGTGACACTAAACCCAGCTTTAAAGGTTAAATTCACTTTTTTTCTTCTAAATTCCAGCTCCCTTATGTACCAGTATAGCATAAATGTACTACTTCTGCAAAAATAAAACAGCTTTCCATTTATTCTACACACACTTACCTCGCAGACTTTATGGATGTTTTAAAACACTGCTCGATTACTTATGCCTTACTTCCTGTAGAGACTTTAGGTCCTGACACAGAAAGGAGTTGATCAGCTGATCTCATTAGCACACACCCTGCAACATCTACCCTCAGTTGGTCAACCCCTTCCTGTGTCATGACCTAAAGTCTGTCCAGGAAGTAAGGCAGAAGTAATCGAGCAGTGTTTTGAAACAGCCATAAAGCCTGTGAGGTAAGTGTGCGTAGAATAAATGGAAAGCGTTTTTTTTTTTTTTTTGCTTTTTTGCAAAATAAGTACATTAATGCTATATTGGTGCATAGGGGAGGTGGAATTTAGAAGAAAAGAAAGGTGCACAACGGTGAACTTGGCCTTTAAAGAAAAAAATAAATAAATCTATTCCTGTATGTATTCTTAAAAATGTATCTTCTATTGATCTCAGCCTCCTTCAAATCCCCAATTCTTTTTTTTTTATGTTGGGGACTGACTTTCTGTTATAGGGTGGCTAGGTTCTTCATGGTCCCACTTTATGTGGGAACTAGTGATGAACCTAACGTGCCTGGATTTGGGGCAGGTTCCATGAACATTGCTAAAGTTTGGGTGTCCCCTTTATCCTTCTGAACCATACTAGGCAACATGCCATCAATTTGGAGAAGGAGTACCTTGCAAAGAGGACAAGGGCCTCTTCCCACAACCCTGGCCTGCGGTTATTGGGGTCTGTGCATGGGGGGGGGGCCTTATCAAAATCTGAAAGCCCTCTTTAACAGTAAGGTGGCATCTAGATATCAGCTCCCCCTATGTGAATAATAAAGGGGTATGTTGTACTCCTTCTTATTTACAAAAAAAATTAAAGTGTAAAAAAACACACAGATGCTTTTTGACAAGTCCTTAACCTCCCTGGCGGTATGATTCTGTCTGGAATTACGTACCAAAAGTGGTACAATTATTTTGCATGGAAATTCTGCGTTTTATACTGTAGGCCTGCAATTTTTAGGAATAACTCACTTAAATGTGTCCAAACCAGAGTCTAGTAGACATCCCGGGTATGATAAAGTTTGAAACACAAAATCATAAAATTATAATATAATAAATAACTATAAATAATTATAACAAATAATAATGTAATTATAATAAAAATTATTCACTAATGTAATCAAATCAAAATCACTGAAATTTGCTCAGTTGCAGAATTGTCGCTGTCATTACTTTTATTTTTTTATGACGAATTTCCCCACAAATCGCTATTGCTCAATTTTGCAAGTGATTATCATTTATTATCGCTGTTTTCTAGCTGCTCTAAAATCACTTTTGACATAAAGGGACACTTTTGGTTGCTATGGACAATCTACAGTTTGCAGGCACAAAAAAAATGTTTTTATTATGTAAAAGAACATGCAGGGCACTGGGCAGACCACTAGGGACACGGGGGGTGTGCACTTTTTACATACAGTACTGTAATCTATAAGATTACAGTATTCTGTATGTAATGTGTTTGTTTACTTTTTTGAATTTGCCGCCGGTCTCCGCCCCCGTGCGCCGTTACGTCACAGGGAACGGAGATCGGCGGCGCGCGGGCACTGTGTGAGTCGAATGGAGGACACCACTCGCTCACACAGTGGGGATGCATCGCTGGATCCAGGGACAAGGTAAGTACAGTACCATGCCTGGATACAAGGTAAGCCAGCGCGCGCTGCAGGCTCTGCATATTCACCCCGAGCGCGACTCGGGGATATCGATTTTTACATAAAAAATCCACCCGAGTCACGCTCGGGGATACCGGCAGGGGGGTTAAAAAAAAAATGGTTCCATGATGTACGTCCACCATCAAGAATGGATACAATAACATTTGTGGCAGCTAAGCGCATATTGATATGAGGGGTAGATGGTCATTTTTTTAAATAATATTAAAGCCCAACTGAAGTCACCGAAACAGATAATCTAAAAGATTTACAGTGTACTGTACCTCCATGTCCATAGACATGCCTATACTTTCCTGCAGTGTGCAGTACTATATAGAAGCACAGTCCATAGGAAACCAGAGACTGACCACTCTGCCAAGGGCACTTAAAGGGTTGTAAACACCTCTGTTCTTTCACCTTAATGCATCCTATGCATTAAGGTGAAAAAACACCTGGCAGTCACAGGCCCCCCAGCCCCCCGTTTTACTTACCTGAGCTCCGAACTTGCCTCGGTAGGGACATGCTGTCCCTCTCTCCACAGATTATTGGCTCTTGATTGGATAGATAGCAGTGCAGCCATTGGCTCCCACTACTGTCAATCAAATCGAATGATGTAAGCGCTGGGCGGGGCCGAGTCATATATTTGGCGGCTATGGACGCCAAATCAATGACTCAGGAGCGCGCCGGCAAGGTAACTCCCCGGAAGAGCGTTTCACCTAGGGGGTTATCTGATGCAATTTCAGAAAATAGGAAGAAGGATGGACTGCCGCACTCCTGGAGAACTTCCAAAAAAGTTGTCTTTATTGATAAAAGATGGGCATACAAAAATCAACGCAGCCACAGAACAGGACAGCCGACGCGTTTCACACTATGTTAGTGCTCACTGCTTAGTCATGGCTCATGGGTTATCTGATGTGGGGAGAAAAAGGGTGGATTTTTGGGACTTTAAATGAGATGTGTTTTTAGCAGTATGCGATTAAATAATATCTATGGAATATAAAAAATATCCATAGTGACCAGGCTCAAAATTACCAAATAAAAAAGCACTAAACCAAATTAGTCTGTCTAGCTGTATGCATTTAAAAACAGAGGTTTAGTTGCATGTATTTGCAAATACCTGTGGTAAGCTGCAGCACCAGTGACAAGGCACCTCATGTGCTGCAGTCCTAACTGTGAATTTTAAAGTCTCCTACAAAAGTGCACTGGTGTGCTAATCAATAGGCAGGGGGAAGGTGATCTCCTAAGCCCGCCCCTACCTATAGTTTGTCTGGCAAAAAAGAGCACTGAAAAAACAGAGAAAATGCAGGAGAGGAACCAAAAATGCCTACCACATGACCCACAGCTTGGTACTAGCACAGCACGTACCTGTACGTGCATGTGCCCATCCGTGCCATTCTGCCGACGTCAATGTGCAGGAGGCGGTCCTTAAGTGGTTAAGTTATAACAGCTCATCGCAATGCACATATATATATATATATATATATATATATATATTTTCCCCAAAAACGACTCCTGCAAATATCTTTTTTAGGATGGTTGCGTTCTCTGTATTTCCGGGTATCTCAAGCTGTCTGACTCATAAATGCATCCATGGAAAGGCCCCCCAATATCTTTGCGATAAAATAGAAGCCCACAATCCCAATCGCGTTCTGCGATCCAGCGACCAAAATTTGGTCAAAGTACCCAAAGCCAGATTCAAGTCCAAAGGAGAAAGAAGGTTTGCGGTCCAAGGTCCCAGACTTTGGAACGCTTTACCAACCAGCATTCGGTTGGAGGAAAACCACCTGACCTTCAGAAGACAGATTAAAACTCTGCTCTTTTGATGTCAAGAAAGACTGAAACAACAAGCGCCAAAAGGCGATTTGGTCCGCATGTGCCGCGCTATATAAGTTTCTCATTCATTCATTCATGCATTCATTCATTCATTCAAGCACCTTTCGTTCTGCTGTTATGTGATTCAAATTATGATGTTGCTTCCGCCCTTACTGTGTCCCTGTTGGTAATCTCGCGCATGCGCCGTTGCGCCGTAACCATTCATTGCTGTGTCTACGGCTGCTGTTTTCTTTCACTCCCCTTTTGTGACGTCTTCTCTAGTCACACGGGGGAGTATCAGGAAAAGTAGAAGGAGCTAAACACTGCAAGACTTCTCCTCTGTGCCGGACAGAGGGGAAGTTCTCACAGACTGCATTCCGGCAAGCTTTAAATGCCAGTTTAGAGGGGCTAATGTGCGCAAGCACGGTGACGTCATGCAAATGATCAGCTGCCTGTGTTATGGGCTATTTTTTAAGACAAAGTTGTGCTAGGGCGGAGAGTGAGAGGAATCTGTGCTGGGAGGCGGATTTGGAGTGAGTGAGGGTAAATTTGAGTGGTAGAGGATTTGTTCTAGAAGGAGTGATTTTTTTACGGGGGGGGGGGCAAAGATTTGTGCTGGGAGGGGGGATTTCAGCAGGGGGATGGATTTGTATGAGGGGAATTTATGTGTTGCAGGTAAGCATGCAGATTAGTGCTCAATTTTTTATTTTTTTTTGAAGGTGGGAATTTTGCTGACACCTAATGCTCATACATCTTGGAGAAAGGGGGGAGGGGGTGAAGTTTGGCATGTTTGCCCTGGGCTCTAGATGACCTTGTCCCAGCACTGCATGCACAGAAAGCCACGTACTCTCTTAAAAATTGCTAGGAGAGAGGGAGATAAGGGTTCTTAAAGTGACACTAAACCCAGCTTTAAAGGTTAAATTCACTTTTTTTCTTCTAAATTCCAGCTCCCTTATGTACCAGTATAGCATAAATGTACTACTTCTGCAAAAATAAAACAGCTTTCCATTTATTCTACACACACTTACCTCGCAGACTTTATGGATGTTTTAAAACACTGCTCGATTACTTATGCCTTACTTCCTGTAGAGACTTTAGGTCCTGACACAGGAAGGAGTTGATCAGCTGATCTCATTAGCACACACCCTGCAACATCTACCCTCAGTTGGTCAACCCCTTCCTGTGTCATGACCTAATGTCTGTCCAGGAAGTAAGGCAGAAGTAATCGAGCAGTGTTTTGAAACAGCCATAAAGCCTGTGAGGTAAGTGTGCGTAGAATAAATGGAAAGCGTTTTTTTTTTTTTTTTGCTTTTTTGCAAAATAAGTACATTAATGCTATATTGGTGCATAGGGGAGGTGGAATTTATAAGAAAAGAAAGGTGCACAACGGTGAACTTGGCCTTTAAAGAAAAAAATAAATAAATCTATTCCTGTATGTATTCTTAAAAATGTATCTTCTATTGATCTCAGCCTCCTTCAAATCCCCAATTCTTTTTTTTTTATGTTGGGGACTGACTTTCTGTTATAGGGTGGCTAGGTTCTCCATGGTCCCACTTTATGTGGGAACTAGTGATGAACCTAACGTGCCTGGATTTGGGGCAGGTTCCATGAACATTGCTATAGTTTGGGTGTCCCCTTTATCCTTCTGAACCATACTAGGCAACATGCCATCAATTTGGAGAAGGAGTACCTTGCAAAGCTCCTTGTCCCCATGTTGAGGACAAGGGCCTCTTCCCACAACCCTGGCCTGCGGTTATTGGGGTCTGTGCATGGGGGGGGGGGGCCTTATCAAAATCTGAAAGCCCTCTTTAACAGTAAGGTGGCATCTAGATATCAGCTCCCCCTATGTGAATAATAAAGGGGTATGTTGTACTCCTTCTTATTTACAAAAAAAAATAAAGTGTAAAAAAACACACAGATGCTTTTTGACAAGTCCTTAACCTCCCTGGCGGTATGATTCTGTCTGGAATTACGTACCAAAAGTGGTACAATTATTTTGCATGGAAATTCTGCGTTTTATACTGTAGGCCTGCAATTTTTAGGAATAACTCACTTAAATGTGTCCAAACCAGAGTCTAGTAGACATCCCGGGTATGATAAAGTTTGAAACACAAAATCATAAAATTATAATATAATAAATAACTATAAATAATTATAACAAATAATAATGTAATTATAATAAAAATTATTCACTAATGTAATCAAATCAAAATCACTGAAATTTGCTCAGTTGCAGAATTGTCGCTGTCATTACTTTTATTTTTTTATGACGAATTTCCCCACAAATCGCTATTGCTCAATTTTGCAAGTGATTATCATTTATTATCGCTGTTTTCTAGCTGCTCTAAAATCACTTTTGACATAAAGGGACACTTTTGGTTGCTATGGACAATCTACAGTTTGCAGGCACAAAAAAAATGTTTTTATTATGTAAAAGAACATGCAGGGCACTGGGCAGACCACTAGGGACACGGGGGGTGTGCACTTTTTACATACAGTACTGTAATCTATAAGATTACAGTATTCTGTATGTAATGTGTTTGTTTACTTTTTTGAATTTGCCGCCGGTCTCCGCCCCCGTGCGCCGTTACGTCACAGGGAACGGAGATCGGCGGCGCGCGGGCACTGTGTGAGTCGAATGGAGGACACCACTCGCTCACACAGTGGGGATGCATCGCTGGATCCAGGGACAAGGTAAGTACAGTACCATGCCTGGATACAAGGTAAGCCAGCGCGCGCTGCAGGCTCTGCATATTCACCCCGAGCGCGACTCGGGGATATCGATTTTTACATAAAAAATCCACCCGAGTCACGCTCGGGGATACCGGCAGGGGGGTTAAAAAAAAAAATGGTTCCATGATGTACGTCCACCATCAAGAATGGATACAATAACATTTGTGGCAGCTAAGCGCATATTGATATGAGGGGTAGATGGTCATTTTTTTAAATAATATTAAAGCCCAACTGAAGTCACCGAAACAGATAATCTAAAAGATTTACAGTGTACTGTACCTCCATGTCCATAGACATGCCTATACTTTCCTGCAGTGTGCAGTACTATATAGAAGCACAGTCCATAGGAAACCAGAGACTGACCACTCTGCCAAGGGCACTTAAAGGGTTGTAAACACCTCTGTTCTTTCACCTTAATGCATCCTATGCATTAAGGTGAAAAAACACCTGGCAGTCACAGGCCCCCCAGCCCCCCGTTTTACTTACCTGAGCTCCGAACTTGCCTCGGTAGGGACATGCTGTCCCTCTCTCCACAGATTATTGGCTCTTGATTGGATAGATTGATAGCAGTGCAGCCATTGGCTCCCACTACTGTCAATCAAATCGAATGATGTAAGCGCTGGGCGGGGCCGAGTCATATATTTGGCGGCTATGGACGCCAAATCAATGACTCAGGAGCGCGCCGGCAAGGTAACTCCCCGGAAGAGCGTTTCTCCTAGGGGGTTATCTGATGCAATTTCAGAAAATAGGAAGAAGGATGGACTGCCGCACTCCTGGAGAACTTCCAAAAAAGTTGTCTTTATTGATAAAAGATGGGCATACAAAACGCAGCCACAGAACAGGACAGCCGACGCGTTTCACACTATGTTAGTGCTCACTGCTTAGTCATGGCTCATGGGTTATCTGATGCGGGGAGAAAAAGGGTGGATTTTTGGGACTTTAAATGAGATGTGTTTTTAGCAGTATGCGATTAAATAATATCTATGGAATATAAAAAATATCCATAGTGACCAGGCTCAAAATTACCAAATAAAAAAGCACTAAACCAAATTAGTCTGTCTAGCTGTATGCATTTAAAAACAGGTTTAGTTGCATGTATTTGCAAATACCTGTGGTAAGCTGCAGCACCAGTGACAAGGCACCTCATGTGCTGCAGTCCTAACTGTGAATTTTAAAGTCTCCTACAAAAGTGCACTGGTGTGCTAATCAATAGGCAGGGGGAAGGTGATCTCCTAAGCCCGCCCCTACCTATAGTTTGTCTGGCAAAAAAGAGCACTGAAAAAACAGAGAAAATGCAGGAGAGGAACCAAAAATGCCTACCACATGACCCACAGCTTGGTACTAGCACAGCACGTACCTGTACGTGCATGTGCCCATCCGTGCCATTCTGCCGACGTCAATGTGCAGGAGGCGGTCCTTAAGTGGTTAAGTTATAACAGCTCATCGCAATGCAATACATATATATATATATATATATATATATATATATATATATATATATATATATATTTTCCCCAAAAACGACTCCTGCAAATATCTTTTTTAGGATGGTTGCGTTCTCTGTATTTCCGGGTATCTCAAGCTGTCTGACTCATAAATGCATCCATGGAAAGGCCCTACAATATATTTGCGATAAAATAGAAGCCCACAATCCCAATCGCGTTCTGCGATCCAGCGACCAAAATTTGGTCAAAGTACCCAAAGCCAGATTCAAGTCCAAAGGAGAAAGAAGGTTTGCGGTCCAAGGTCCCAGACTTTGTAACGCTTTACCAACCAGCATTCAGTTGGAGGAAAACCACCTGACCTTCAGACGACAGATTAAAACTCTGCTCTTTTGATGTCAAGAAAGACTGAAACAACAAGCGCCAAAAGGCGATTTGGTTCGCATGTGGCGCGCTATATAAGTTTCTCATTCATTCATTCATTCATTCAAGCACCTTTCGTTCTGCTGTTATGTGATTCAAATTATGATGTTGCTTCCGCCCTTACTGTGTCCCTGTTGGTAATCTCGCGCATGCGCCGTTGCGCCGTAACCATTCATTGCTGTGTCTACGGCTGCTGTTTTCTTTCACTCCCCTTTTGTGACGTCTTCTCTAGTCACACGGGGGAGTATCAGGAAAAGTAGAAGGAGCTAAACACTGCAAGACTTCTCCTCTGTGCCGGACAGAGGGGAAGTTCTCACAGACTGCATTCCGGCAAGCTTTAAATGCCAGTTTAGAGGGGCTAATGTGCGCAAGCACGGTGACGTCATGCAAATGATCAGCTGCCTGTGTTATGGGCTATTTTTTAAGACAAAGTTGTGTGCAAGGGTTTACATTACAACCACTTTAAATGACTGGCATATTTTTGAAAAAACTTAAACGTAAAGGGCCCCCTATTGGGCGGGGCCCTATTGGCTTGAGCCCAGTCAAGCCCATTGGTAAGTCCGGCTCTGCGCATGTGCTCATTAGCAAAACGGCCCCCTAATGCCGTTTACACACGATCGGATTTCAGATGGAATCTAATCCGATTAAATCTTCCGTCGAAATTCCGATGAAGCTGACTTTCATCAGTCGTGCCTACAAACTACACAGACTAAATTCCGACCGTCCAAAACTTGGTGATGTAAAACACTACGCCGAGCCAAAAAAATTAAGTTAAATGCTTCCAAGCATGTGTGGACTTGATTCTGAGCATGCGTGGATTTTTTTTCCATTGGAAAAATTTATAACATGTTCTATTTTTTTTTTACACCGATGGAAAAAAGTCCAATGGGGCCCACACACGATCGTTTTTTCGGATGAAAAAAGTCCATCAGACCCGAAAAAATGATTGTGTGTACACGGCCATTGGGCTTGACTGCGCTCAAGCCCATGGACCCCGCCCAATAGGGCTTGGGGGCTGTTTCGCTAATGGGCAAATTAGCATTACTAACGGACCTCTAATGGCCCACTAACACAGCATTAGGGGGCCGTTTCGCTAATGGGCACATGCACATGCACAGGGCCAGACTTACCATTGGGCTTGGCTGCGCACAAGCTCATGGGCCCCACCCAATAGGGGGCCCTTTACGTTAATGTTTTTTCAATATGCCAGTCATTTAAAGTGGTTGTAATGTAAACCGTGGGACACAACATTGTCTTAAAAAATAGCCCGTAACACAGGCAGCTGATCATTTGCATGACGTCACTGCGCTTGCGCACATTAGCCCCTTTAAACTGGCATTTAAAGCTTGCCGGAATGCAGTCTGTGAGAACTTCCCCTCTGTCCGGCATGAGATGTGTTTTGTAGAGGGGTCCACAACGTCTTTGTCGTGTAAGCAAGCAAGAAGAAAGTGCTGCAGTTCAGTACTACAAAGGTCAACATGTATTAATAAATTAAAGCGGATCTCCCACGCAAAAATGTTTTTTTTTTTAAGGGCTACTTAAATAGTTAATAGCACTGCTTATCTGTACTCACATTTTTGGTTTCCTATGACCGATCCTCTGGCATTCTGCCTGAAATGTAGACTTTTATCCCTCTTTAAGTCCCGTTGCCATTTTAGCTGTGGGTATTGGAAGCCCACAAGCAGGCACTTGCTCGTTGCGGTGATGCTGCTGTCACAACATCCACCACTCGATCTCGCGCATGCACTCGCAACGGGGAGCCGCAGTGTCAGCGTCTGTGGTCCTGAAATCGCGTGACATTTCAGTTTAGAAAGTAAACACAGGGAGCTATGAGACAAACACTGTGTGGTACGGGAAGTGACAAATGCCAAAGAAAAGCCTGCAGTTGTGCAGACAGGAAGGAGGAGGTATATACAGGTACTGTACATATTTTGTAAACAAAAATATCAATTTCTAGCATGTTCAATATCGGCAGTAATATTAAGATTATGTTGGAATTCGGGTGAAGTTCCGCTTTAAGGCTAATAATCTCTTCCGCTTTAAGGCTAATTTTGGGGGAGAGACAGTAATTTTAATGGCTGAATATCCACTTTAAGAAGGGATGTCCTACAAGATACAGTGTTGTCCAAACTCTGAGCTGAGAGTCAAGCCAACAGTTTCTATGGAAATCATGAAATAAAAATGTAAAAAGCCACCAATTGCCTTTAAACCCACTGAACCCCTGAGCTTTGCTAAGATCAGCAGATGAAAGATGAGATGAGTTTTAATCTCTAGATCGATCCCTTTCCTTTTCAGAGATCTTCATCTTCTTCCTTCTAATTTTACTGGTTTGCTTCATTACAATACTTTTCAAGTTCTTTGCTTGTTAAAACAAACTACCCTTTTTATTCTGCTCCTCGACTAAATTGCTAATTTATTCGTATGCACCAGATGTCAACCGCAAAATAAATGTGTTCTCCTGTTTCTGAACGAGTTGCGTACAGTCACATCGAGATGAGAAAGCATAGGTTTTATAGATGGACAGAAGGCGATTAGAAGATGGAAACTGAGGAAGAAAAGGAAACGTCTGACTACGAACTTTCCTCTGCAATCTGCTACAGCTCCATCCAAATACCGTTATAGCAGATGAGTAATTATAAAATTCATTCATATTGTTCTTTCACCTTAGATTAATCCCTTGCCTTAGGTATAATGTACCTGATACCACAGTGGGCCTCTTATATGTGTGAACCGCCCCTCCAGGAGCCACTGGATATGATGGGTTCTCTGTTCTGCCATAACTCTTAGGCCGCGTACACATGACCAAATCTGTCTGCTGGAAACGGTCTGCTAGACCGTCCCAGCAGACAGATTCGATCATGTGTATGGGCGAGCAGACGGATTTGGCCAGCCGACAGATTTGAAAGCATGCTTACCAATCTGTCGGCTGGGAACCCATCCGCCCGACATGTCTGCTGGTTAGTACGCTAACCAGCAGACATGTCTTCTCGCACACGCGCCGAATGATTTCGACGCATGCGCGGAAGTGTTTTACTTCCTGGTGCGGTGAAGTGGCGGCGTCAACGTCACCGCCGCGTCACCGACACGTCAGCGCGCTGTCTGCTGGCGGGGATTTTGGTTTGCTTGTGTGTACACGCGAGCAAACCAAAATCCAAGCAGACAGATTTGTTCAAATCGGTCGGTCCGACCGATTTGAACAAATAGATTGCCTTGTGTGTACGAGGCCTTAAAGCTGCTCACAGTGCTCAGACCCCAATCCCAATGACACACCTGTGTACATTAAACATTAGTATGCTATTACTCTATAATTATGCACAGATAATAGGCCCCAAGCAACCTGGTGGTAGATTATTTAGGTGTATTATGGCAATGTAGTAACAACGCATGAATTAATAAACTGACAATTGGACAAGTTTAAAGAAGCTGTACTACTAGATAATATGAACAATAACCAAGAAGATGGCAATCAACCAAACTGTAGTGATGCTAAAGCAAATTATAATTGTTGGTAACACATTGAATTAACAGCACCAGTAAAAGGGGTAACACCACTCAGATGGAGGGATTTACACATACATACAGTTGCGATCCAGAGGAAGACAGGAATTGTTTGAGCCATCCACTCATTTGGGTGTGCCACATTGAAGGTCCCGATTAGCTCCACAACCTGCCTGCTCAACCTATGCTAGTCATAGGGGTCCGGTGGGATTCGGCCAGTGCTGCCTACTGCCTAATCCAAATTCCAGAACTTACTGTATATACTCGAGTATAAGCACATTTTTTTGTGCTGAAAATGCCCCCCTCGGCTTAGATTCCAGTCACATTTTTGTGCCTGATCTCCCGGACTTTGGGGACCTGGTACTTGGCGCACATGTAGTCCCACTCTTTCTCTATAAGTGTGCAAAGTTTGTTGTCCAGGGGACCTACGGCCAGGGAAAACCGATTTTTCAAAGCCGGACACCCCTTCTATAGACTCCCATGTTAAATGGTCATTTTTCTGGTGACTTTGGGGACCCCAAACTTGACACACATGTAGCCGCACTCTTCCTTTACAAGTGTGCAAAGTGTGTTGTCTGGTGTACCTACGGTCGGGGGGGAACCAATTTTTCAAACCTGGGCACACCTTCCATAGACTCCCATGTTAAACATCAGTCTAGTCAGTGACACAGTGAGGCATAGACATAGTGAGGCATGGACACAGTGAGGCATGGGCACAGTGAGGCATGAACACAGTGAGCTATGGGCACAGTGAGGCATGCGCATGGACACAGTGAGGCACAGTGAGGCATGCAGATGGGCACCCTAGGATTATACTTGTGTCAATAAGTTTTCCCATTTTTTTTTGTGGTAAAATTAGGTGTCTCGGCTTATACTCGAGTATATACGGTAATACCTTTAGGGTATGCTGGTCCCTTTACATCCCCATCTTCACAGCTGCTCTATTAGTTTTTCACAGGAAAATACACTCTCTGGGCCAGATTCAGAAAGTATTTACATCGGCGTATCAAGAGATACGCCATGTAAATACTAAGAATAGCCGGCGTATCTTTTTTTGGTATTCAGAAAACAAGATACGCTGGAATTCTGCTAATATACGAGCGGCGTAAGTCAAACACTGTCGTATATTAGTTGCAGTTTTACGCTGGCCGCTAGGTGGCGCTTCCGTCGTTTTACGCGTCGAATATGTAAATTAGGGATTTACGCCAATTCCCGAACGTACTTGCGGCCGGGTGTCATAGTTTACGTTGTTTGCGTAAGGCTTTTTCCGGCGTAAAGTTACCCCTGCTATAGGAGGCGTAGCCAATGTTAAGTATGGATGTTGGGACAGCTTCGAATTGTACATCGTTTACGTCATTTGCCTAAATCGTTCGGGAATGGGGCTGTACGTAAGTTACGTACACGTCGTTTACATTGACTACTAGCGACATGATTTGATGCATGCGCACTGAGATACTTCCACGGACAGCGCATGCGCCGTTCGGAAAATACGTAAATTGCATGGGGTCATGATTCATTTACATGAATCACGCCCCCACATTAATAATTTGAATTAGGCGCCCTTAAGCCTGACACTTTACGCTACGCCGCCGCAACTTATGGAGCAACTTGCCCATAAAATAAAGAGCATACTCTACGCCGCACAAAATTACGCCACCCTCTCTGAATATGGCCCACAGAGTTTAAAATAACTTTGAACGTACTCAGCCCTGCTTGTTAACCTTGATGAAGGTTGTATACCGGAAATGCATCGGGTCCCAGGGAATATCACTCACAGGAGAATTATAGGGTCATTTCAGTTATATGTTCTGTTGTATATTTTGTATTTGAGTTGTTGTTACATACATACCATTGCTATGGTTTATGCTTTTAACCATTTATAATTTTGTCTTTTCATACTGTCTATGTAATAAATTCTCGATTTTATACACACCACAGTGTATTTGGCTTTCAAAGTCCCACCCAAGGGGGATCATATCTTTTGTTCTAACATTTAGGAATGTGGCCACCACACTGTCATATCTGATATGGTGACAACCTCTCCTTTTCTTTAACTTATCCAGAAATAAAGGTCTTTGTGTGCACACTATGCGTACAGCCCCAATAGTGGGTGGGTGTATACGTTCCTGACAAGGCGGTACCCCTGGGGGTGATTATAAAGCATCTGGAGCCTGATCACATCTTTGCCTTATGATTCTGTACCTCACTGCCCACCTGCTGCTGACCACGCCTATCCCTGTGACCACGCTTATGTTCCTGGTCCTGTTCCCACATGCGGTTTTTAGTGCCTACTTGGCAGTCCTCATCTCTGCTCACCACACTTGTGTTCGGTCTAAAACCTGCTGGGAGCTCTAACAAACCTTGCATCTAGAACTTGCAGTCGATACAGAGTGTCCTTTTAATTTTGGTTGGATCTCCGCGCACAGTTAGTGTTCCTGACCAGCCTGCCTGGGACCGCATCACCTGCTGCAAGATCTCCTATCAACACCTTCTGGCACTCGTGTTCCTCCTGCCCCTTGGTACCCTCTGTTCCATCTTGAGTGGGACCTGGGCTGGAGATACAAGAGAAGCCTACCTCATCATTTCAGTCTCCGATAAGGTACGCCACTGCAAGGGATTATTTTTTTATTTTTCCGGAGTTGGGCTTTAAAAGTTTATCCAAAAATGTTGAAACAAGTGTACACCCATAGTGCTGAGCAAAGTTTATGTATTACTTATTTTACATCAGTAAATTGAATTCTAATTGCAGTGGATTACTGCACCTCTCTCTTTGCTCTTTGCACAACTTATTGACGAAACCTGTTTAGCGTTATTGACCCTTTTAAGAAAACAGATGTAGAGCTGAAAATACACAAACGACCCATTATTACAGTCTCAATAGTTTGGTCTCTGGACTTGTTACTTATCACAAGGGAATGAAGGAAAGTGTTAAGAATACCATTCCCTGAGGAAAGAGCTAAATAATTAACAGTTAGAGCTCCTGTAAAAATGTCTACATTTTAGCTACAGACCTATTGATTGAGCATTTCTTATAATACAAAATGTATCTATATGTAATTTTTTTGGGCGGGTAAACTTTCTTTTTGCTGTATTGTCTTACATATAATGTTTTATTTTCATTTTGTAACTGATTATGAGATCAGTTATGCCATGTACACACGATCGGTTCATCCGATGAAAACGGACCGATGGACCGTCTTGCCTACACACCATCAGTTAAATAGCCGATCATGTCCAATACGGTGACGTAAAACAAAACAACATGCTGAGAAAAATGAAGTTCAATGCTTCTGAGCATGCGTCGACTTGATTCTGAGCATGCGTGGATTTTTGACCGATGGATTTCCCCACACGATCGTTTTTTTTCTATTGTTTTTTTAACCATCAGACAATTTTAAAACATGTTCTAAGTTATTTCCCCGATGGGGGAAAAAAAACGATGGGGCCCACACACGATCGGTTCATCCGATGAAACGGTCCTTCAGACCGTTTTCATCAGACGAACCAATCGTGTGTACAGGGCATTAGGGTGCTCTTCACCATAGCAAATGGAACAGAAGGCCTCTTCTAAGCCCGTTTGGCCGCAATAAACAAATAAGTTGTCTGTTGGTAAGAAAACAACCCCTGGTTCGGGCAGTGCAACAAAGGAAATTTAGCATTTCTGTGAATAGGAATCATAAATAAGGAACTATTAGTCGTGCACTCCACAAATTTGGCCTTTATGGAAGAGTGGCAAGAAGAAAGCCATAAGAAGTCCTGTTTGCAGTTTGCGAGAAGCCATGTGGGGGACACAGCAAACATGTGGAAGAAGGTGCTCTGGTCAGATGAGATCAAAATTTTACTTTTTGGCATAAAAGCAAAATGCTATGGGGTTTATTTACGAAAGGCAAATGCACTTTGCACTACAAGTGCAGTCGCTGTAGATCTGAGGGGGGCATGCAAGGAAAATAAAAAACTGAATTTTTGCTTGCATGTGATTGGATGATAAAATCAGCAGAGCCTCCCCTAATTTCAGAGCTTCCCCTCAGATCTACAGCGACTGCACTTTCAAGTGCACTTGCAGTGCACTTGTAGTGCAAAGTGGATCTGCCTTTCGTAAATAACCCCCTATGTGTGGCGAAAAACTAACACTGCACATCACCCTGAACACACCATCTCCACCGTGAAACATGGCGGTGGCAGCATCATATTGTGAGGATGCTTTACTTCAGCAGGGACAGGGAAGCTGGTCAGAGTTGATGGGAAGATGGATGGAGCCAAATACAAGGCAATCTTAGAAGAAAACCTGTTATGCCGAGTACACACGATCAGAAATTCCGACATCAAAAGTCTTATGTGAGCTTTTGAATGGAAATTCTGACCGTGTGTATGCTCCATCGGACTTTTGCTGTCGGAAATTTCCGCTAACAAAAGATTAAGAGCTGGTTCTCAAATTTTCGATTGTCTAGCAATTTTGATGCATGCTCGGAAAGAATTTGATGCATGCTCGGAAGCATTGAACTTCATTTTCTCGGCTCGCCGTATTGTTGTACATCACTGCGTTCTTGACAGACAAACGTTCAGAGGACTTTTGTGTGATGGTGTGTATGCAAGCCAAGCTTGAGCGGAATTCCGTCGCAAAAAAAACATCCAAGATTTTTCCGATTGAAAATATAATCGTGTGTACGCGGCATAAGAGTCTGCAAAAGACTTCAGACAGGCTTATCCAAAGTCCAGCCCGTGGGCCAATTGCGGCCCACATTTAGGTTTAATGTGGCCCTACTGGTAATATTTGAATATATATATATATATATATATATATATATAATCTTTTGTGGCCCCAACATATCCCAGAGCACCTCAGGGATTCGTTGGGGGCCACACAAGATATATACCGTATTTATCGTTCTGGCAGCCTCAGAGGGGACAGGAAGGGGGCGGGATGAGTGCTGTCAGATTACATACAGGAGAATCTCTTGTTTACTTGGTGCCCTTTGTAATAGGAAGGCTGTCAAGTAAACAGGAGATTCTCCTGTATGTAATCCGTTAGTGCTTGTCCCGACCCCCTTCCTGTACCCTCCAAGGATGCAGATGGGCATCGATCAGGGTGCACTGATATCAATGGTGAGGCTGCATTGATGGGGACTGGCCCTTATTTTGATTCACAGTTCTTTCTTTTTTTTTTATTGTATTTTTTTCCTGAAACTTGAAGGTGCGTGTTATATGCCTGTGTGTGTTATACACCGATAAATATTGTATATCCAAATAACACGCCCAAGCTCATCCTTATGCCGCGTACACACGGTCGTTTTTTGCGATGAAAAAAAACGACGTTTTCTGTGAAGTAAAAAACGACGTTTTTGAAACGTCACTTTTCAAAGACAATTTTGCATACACACCATCGTTTTTTCACAAAAAGCAAGGTTACGTTCACCACTCTTTTCCATTGAAGCTCGCTTCATAACTAGCTTCTGGGCATGCGCGGGTTGAAAAACGTCGTTTTGAACGACGTTTTTGCTACACACGGTGACTTTTTGTGAAACAAAAAACGACGTTTTGAAAAACGACACAAAAAATTCTAACATGTTGGAATTTTTTTTTGGTCGTTTTTTTGAAGACAAAAAACGACGTTTTGCCCACACACGATCAATTTAAATGACGTTTTAAAAAACGTCGTTTTTTTTCATCGCAAAAAACGACCGTGTGTACGCGGCATTAGACTCTTCATCCCACACAGCCACTAAAGCAAAATAATTCTTGTTGGACAGCATATTAGTTCATTTGCATTTAATTTGAATGGTTCAAAGAATGTCAAATAAAATGGTCAGCCCTCACACATGTTCACATCATCAAATCTGGCCCTCTTTGAAAAAAATTTGGACACCCCTGGTTTAGATCAAAGCATATTCATGTTTTAGAATGGCCCAGTCAAAGTCCAGACCTAAATCCAATTGAGAACCTTTGGCAAGAATTGAAAATTGCTGTTCACAGACGCTCTCCATCCAATCTGACAGATCTTGAGCTATTTTGCAAAGAAGAATGGGCAAAAATGTCACTCTCTAGATGTGCAAAGCTGGTAGAGACATCCCCAAAAAGACTTGCAGCTGTAATTGCAGTGAAAGGCGGTTCTACAAAGTATTGACTCAGGGGGGCTTAATACAAATGTACCCCACACACTTTTCACATATTTATTTGTAAAAAAAATTAAAACCATTTATCATTTTCCTTCCACTTCTCAATTATGTGCACTTTGTGTTGGTCTATCACATAACACTACACCCCCAACCACATTCTCTGATTAACCAACCAAAACCTCTTCCACATCCCCAAGTCCCACTACAAATCGAAGTTGAAGACAAGCGGGGGCTACTGTGTTTTCACCTTTTTCTCCTTTAGCTACGGGATCAGCCAAAGTGAAGGAGTCTGTGGGAGGAGTAGAGGAGGCAGCCACACCCCAGCTTCACTCAACAACTCCGGCTGCCCCTTGGAGATATTGGTGATCCCCGAAGGACAGCTTAGGACAGGGGAGTGTTATAGGCAGCCTCCCCCGCATGGCTGGGTGCCCTGCTCGCTCCTTTCCGCTGCAGCTCTGGAAGCAGAAGCAATATAGTACAGCGTGTATCGGTGAGTGGTGGCCCCTGTGTCACCCCTCGGGAGGGTGTCATCCGACGCGGCCTGCCCCGCCCCCCCACACTCCCATAGCAACGCCACTGGGAGGTTGAGCTCATCAGTGTGCTGCTTCTCCTTTCGCTGTTCAGTCATAGGGTGGGGGGGGGACTGTGCCCCCTACCCTGCTAGACAGGGCTGCACAGTGGTGCAAAGCTAAGTCTTGGGACTGGATGGACAGAAACACAAATCCCTTAACAGGTAAAACAGCTCAACAACAATATGTATTTCATCTGTACATTTAGAAATGTGTCTGAAATTCAGCATAAATGTGGCACAAAAATTTCAGAGTGTAAAAACAGAACCATAATTCAATGTGTTTGCGTCTAAAACAATTGTCTTGTGTTTGGTAGGTATTGCATTGTGGAGAGATTTTTTACTTGTCTCCTAACACGAATCCCCAACTCTCATTTTCTCTTTGCATATGTCAAAACCCATATGAGAGTTTAAAGAAGACACCGTCTTTAATAATATGCAGAGACGCCGCTTCTGGGAAGTAAAAAGCCTTATCTCTCGGTGTGAGAAGAGATCGCTACCTCCCTCCTTCCACCATTGATATTCATGCGGAGTGCGTGTTAGTGAAGATGTCAAGTGTTCACAATGGAAGCTCAGACTTTTAGTCTCAAACAAACCCGACCACCTTCTGCGCCTTCATTTCTTCGCATGAAAACTATTTATGTGTGTTACCTGCCTCCAAAGGAACCCAGGGGGGGAAAAAATATATAAAAATGTCATCGACAAGATAAAAGTTCACGGTGAGCAAAACACAAGCATGTTGGTTTTATAACGTGAGTTTAGCCATAGGGGCTGAGCAGTTGGATAAATTCAAATGTTGTTTATTATCCTTTATGATAATTTTGACGTTTCTGAATATTCAGAACAACCAAAAAAAAAATCTCAACATTTCACACTTTAATTATATTGTATAAAAATGAAATGACTGCGCTACCAAAGCTGAAGATAAGCTGCTAGCACCACAATAAGACCAGGGCCATAGATATTTTTTTTTCCTGGGGGGGGTTCAGGTCTTTCAAACTCAAAGGCATCATTTACTTAGGCTTGCCTGTTGCTGCCTGTATTGGCAGCCGCTTTCGGCGCCGTAATGCGTTACGTGCTGGAACGCATACGGCGCTCGCGATGGAACGCTGAAGTGCACCGCAAATCGGCGCTTCTCTTTGAATTCAGTGCAATGCACTGCACCTGGCTTCTGCCTATAAAGGCATTCATTCGAAATAGAAGCCCCGTTCTATTATTGTCAGCCATACCGGCCAAGCTACAACAAGGGGCAATATTATGTACAGCTAGCAAAGACCTTCACTGCGTCCAGCCTACCATCGCTGCGGACAACCAGAGTTCTTCCTTGCTGATATCCCTACACTATGGAGTCCCTTGCTGCCAAACACTGAAGCCCTGCAAACAGATAAGTAGGCATTGTGTCACTTGTAGTTCTACAGAAAGATCTGCTGCATACATCACCTAAAACAGTTGTTGTTATTTATTATGGCTTTGGGTTGTTAACATACTACTTGAGATAGACTGTCTTAAAAGGAAAATTTGCTTTAAAATTACCTCAGCTATAACTGCCTCTTATATGCAACTATTTTTACCTGAGCTATAATTGCCACTCTTATGCAATTATTAGTTGTCGCTACAACTCCTATTTACTACGTATATTCTCAAAGTACCTGAGCTATAATTGCCTCCCAGATGCAACTATTAGTTGTCGCTACAACTCCTATTTACTACGTGTACTCTCAAAGTACCTGAGCTATAATTGCCACTCTTATGCAATTATTAGTTGTCGCTACAACTCCTATTTACTACGTGTACACTCAAAGTACCTGTGCTATAATTGCCTCCTAGATGCAATTATTAGTTGTCGCTACAACTCCTATTTACTATGTGTACTCTCAAAGTACCTGAGCTATAATTGCTTCTCATATGTAACTATTAGTTGTCTCAACAACGACTATTTACTACGTGCTACGTACATAAGTACTACCTGTTTAAGTTGAGGAACATGTTTGCCAAAACCTTTCTATGCTAAGGATTGACATATTTCATATCTCCTACCTTAGTGCACTAATGCACGACGCTATGTAATACTAGTAATTACTTGCATACAGTTGTGCATACATATCTTTTAGTGCATACTATAATTTTAAATGCTAAGCTCTGGTCGCATGTTGTAATGCGTCCAAGCTCAGTAGCTCAACGCCTTTCTTAATGCGCGAGAGAGATGGTGTAGAGAACCCCCAAACTCCTGTTTGTATGGAGTGACTCCTGGGGCCTAATACTGAATTCTCACATAGAGAAGTGCATTGACATCCTTGCTACCGCAGTTGTGGTTCACTCCGTTCACCAGAGCCGTTGCAATAGCATGAACAAATCGTGACACAAATCTAATATTACCGTGATATCCAAACAAATGAATATGGGTACATATAAATATGTGTGAAGTGCACGTGCTAAATCAATTGATCATCCAACTGACATGAGCAAATTGTGACAAAATAACAAGTCCGCCAATAATTATGTTAGGACTTGCTCCCCAAAAAAAACCTTAATGGGTATAAAAGGTGTCAGAAAGTTTTATAAACATAGATGATTATGTTACAATGTTCCTATGATAAGACACCCAAGGTTGTGCTTCCACCACCCGTGGGACAGTAGCTCCCCAGTTGAAATCCTGTAGGACAGAATGTGTCGGGTTACTGCCTTCCAGCTCTGCACACTGCACCCGTGGAGGGAGATTTCTGCAGCATATTTGGCAAGTACAGAATAAATAATATAATATCCAAAGTGGTTGGAGAGAAAATGTTTTTATTACAAATTATGTGAGTAGACTGTAGTTCCTCTTTAACCACTTAAGCCCCGGACCATTATGAAGCTAAAGGACCAGGCCCATTTTTGCTATTCGCCACTGCGTCGCTTTAACTGACAATTGCGCGGTTGTGCGACGTGGCTCCCAAACTAAATTGGCGTTGTTTTTTCCCCACAAAGAGAGCTTTCCTTTGGTGGTACTTGATCACATCTGTGGGTTTTTTTTTTTGCGCTATAAATAAAAATAGAGCAAAAAATGTTAGACTTATGAGCACAACTGTATGTGTGTGTGTGTGTGTATATATATATATATATATATATATATATATATATATATATATATATATAATTACTTTCTGCTATAAAAAACATGCAAAAAACAAAAAATCGAATTTCTTCATCAGTTTAGGCCAATATTTATAGTGTCTACAAACTATAGCATTGATTTAGGAACTGATAGTGGGACTGAGACATTGAGGCGGACAAATCTGACACTAAGGGGGAGATTTACTAAAACTGGAGCACTCAGAATCTGGTGCAGCTGTACATGGTAGCCAATCAGCTTCTAACTTCAGCTTGTTCAATTGGGCTTTGGCAATAAAACCTGGAAGCTGATTGGTTTCGAGGCACAAGTGCACCAAATTTTTCACTCTCTAGCTTTAGTATATTACTCCCTAAGTGACACTTTTTAGGGACTAGTGACACCAATACAGTGGTCAGTGGTAAAAAAATGCACTGTAAGGCCTTGTACACACGGCTGAATATATCCGCTGTGAACGGTCCCCGGACCGTTTACAGCGTATATTTACGCCGGGATGTTTTGATCCGATGGCTGTACACACCATCGGATCAAATTCCCCGCCGGCGGACAGCGCGGTGACGCGGCGGTGACGTTGACGCCACCACGTCACCGCACCAGGAAGTAAACACTTCCGCGCGCATGCGTCGGATCCATTCACAGGATACGACGCATGTGCGGCAAGATATGTCCGCTGGTTTGCCGTACTAACCAGCGGACATATCTGACGGCCAGCTATCCGGCGGAATTATTTCAAAGCATGCTTTGAAATTTTTCCGCCGAATGAATCCGGCAAAAAGCGTCCGTTTGCCCCTACAGACGAGGGGATTTTTCGGCTGAAATGGTCCGTCGGACCATGTTCAGCGGAAATATCCCCTCGTGTGTACAAGGCCTCACTGTACGAATGACACTGGCAGGGAAGAGGTTAACATCAGGGGCGATCGAAGGGTTAAATGTGTGCTTTCTAACTGTGTGGGAGATGGCTTAACTGAAGAAAGACAAAGATATGTGTTCCTGCTTGGCAGAAACACAAGATCTCTGTCTTTCATTCTAGCAGAATGGCAATCTGCCTCTCTCGGAACAATGGCTGGGTTTCCCGCCTAACCCGCTGATTGGCTCCGATGTGTCCAATCACAGTGGGAGCAGGGGCTCTGGTGGCACGGGCATGCCCCACAGGCGAAGAAGAAGATCACGTACAGGTAGGTGATTTTGTGCTTAATGGCTGCCCTGCTGCAGTATATGTACGTGGGGCGGTCCTTAAGGCGGTTAAATAAAAATGTATTTAAAGAGGGAATCTGAGTTGAAAATATTATATAGAAGTAAAGAAAACAACAGAAGCAGTAAAGTACATTATAATAGTGTCAGAAGTGCTAATGCTAGCTGGTACTAATTGGTTTAGTGAAGTGTCAAGACCTAATGGATAATTTTTCAGTGTTGGGTATAAAGTCTAACACCATAAATGCAGATGTGGCACTTATAAAGCTACACAGTGATTGGTAATGTAATGAAAACGGTCCATTTGGTAGGAAACCTTAATGAAGGTCAAATGGCATTCCTGATTTGAAAAGAGTGAGCACAGTCTTTCTGTTAAGACAATACGTTCTTACATTTCCATTTGTTTAGAGCTAGAACTTTTTATTTAATTTTGGGTAGAGCGGGGAAGAGTTGGAGGCTTTGTCCGGTTAGAACACACCAGACACAGTATCAATAATATACAGGGCCAATCAGTATATAAAAAAAGGGGGTTCATCTAGTAAAGTTGCAAAGTTTATGTTTATAAATCACCTAACTTTGGTCCAGATTTGTTTGCATTAAAGTCTAACCTGAAAGGGGACTGGTGCTGAATCCCAAAGTGGGTGAGCCCATGGGGGAGGTGGAGAAGGACATGACCATTGTCATGAGAGCTGCCCCCCCATCGGGCTCTTTTAAGTACTGTTAAGCTTTAAAGTGGAGTTCCGACCACATTTTCTTTTTTCTTTTTTTGCGACATCCTCTCCATAATCCCCCCTACATAATATACACAAAATCATGTCTCCAATTCAATCCCCTTTCGTGTACATGTTTTTTAGAATGTACTTACCTTAGGTTTCCATCTTTATTGTGGGCATGTGAAGCCCACTAGGACTCTGTACTGGGATACGGTGCTGTTGGCTACCCAGCATGCACCTCCCGATCTCGCGCATACGCATTAAACACACGGCGCAGAGCAATGCTGAGAGGCGGCGATGCCCATTGACTCCTGAGAATCATAAGACACATCTCCCAGGAGCCAGTGCACAGCAGGAAATTACATACATTGCTGCGGAGGGGAGAAACCGGGAGAGAAAGAAAACCTTGGAAAAAAGGGTAAGCAAAGCCTTTTTTCTCTTGGTGTCAGGGAAACTTGTCAGTAGTAATTCATGCTGATTGCAGATGAATGAAGAAGCAGACAGAAATGACACTGGGGGTGCAATTTCACATGCACTTTGCAGTTGTAGTTTGCACTTGTAGTGCAAAGTGGAGTTGCCTTTAGTAAATAACCACCTTAGTGTTCTTAATTGAGACAAGTAGACACTATAGAGCAGTGCATCTCAACTTCTGTCCTCAGGACCCACTAACAGGCCAGATTTTAAGTATTACCTTGAGGAGATGCAGACTATAATACTGAAATCACTGAGCAGCAAATGATATCAGAAACATTACCGGTACTTATTTACAACATTTTCTAACAGGAACTGAGAAAACCTTTTTTTTTTTTCTGTCTTTTTTTATTTGTTTAGCAAAAGATAAGAAAAAAACAGTGGTGTTAAATTACCACCAAAAGAAAGTTCTATCTGTCTACAAAAAAATAAAAAAATTGGAATTTGGGTACAACGTTGCATGACCGTGCAATTGTCATTCAAAGTGTGACTGCGCTGAAAGCTGAAAGGCAGGTAGAAAGTGCCCAGTAGGCAAGTGGTTAAATAAGTAGAACCAGATTTTGTTTATTTATGAAAGCAGAATTCCAGGTTTCAGTGAACTGTAAATAATTAGTTTGAACCGAGCTGGTCCGAACGAACTACCTCCTTCACTAACAGATCTAGCGGCTGTCAATGAAAAGTTATCTCAAGGGTTTCTCTATTTTGAAGGGGTTGAAAAAGTCTGCATTAACCACTTAAGACTAGGGGTGAAACGGATCGTCACCGATCCGTGATTCGAACGGGTCACCCGTTCGGATCGGTACACCCCGCGATCTGCGGAGCGCTCCGGAGCCTCGGCCATCTTGGTACACCCGGCGGCAGCTGCTTAGGTGCGCGCTGACGTCATCACCCCTCCCTCCCTGCTCGTGGATCTCAAAACATACAGACTCCTGCTCTTAGAGCCGCCGCAAGTACAATAGCAACATGACTGAACAGCAAGCAACAGAGTGCAACTTAAGACCAGCGCAACATATGAACATTATATGCCAGTGAGAATTTAACCACTACATAATAGAGCACACTGACCCATGTGAAGCAACGTTTACATTACATACTCTTAAAGCAAAGCCGAAATGCTTTAAACTAATACTGAACAGTATACAATATTTACCAAAACAAACCTGAACATTTAAGCAGATAACAAATGAAACATGATTATAAGATTAATATAATTAAAATTGAATTTAATAATGAAACTAGCAGTGCACTCTCCTAATAATAATTAATAAAATATAAATTTTGAATGAAATTTAAATAGAAAAAGACCCCTTAGTGCACCCTAGATGTACAACTTCAAATATCAATATTAATAGTGGTGCAACGGATCGTGACCGATCCAAGATCCGAACGGGTGTATGGGGGCTCTGATGTACATTTAATAATTTTTTTTTTGCTGATCTGAAAAATGATCCGATCCGTGACTCCTGATCCGAGGATCGATCCGATCTGTGAGTTTTTTGATCCGTTGAACTCCTACTTAAGACCCGGCAGGTGGACTGTTCCTTTTTGTTGCATGAGGATGGGGGCTCCTTTGTCGCGTTAGCAATTCGTAGCAGTGTTCAGGAAGTGTTTGGGGGGCATTGGGTCTGGTGGCAAAGGAATTCTCATCCCATTCCTTTCGGATTGGTCCGGCGACAGAGGCCGCGTGTAATGGGCTTGGTGAGGAAACGGTCAAGTGGATAAATAGGTGGGAGTCGAGGAGGTTTCGGCTGTATGTCAGACTGCAGTTGCTGGTGGTTTTATCATATCGTGTTTAAAAAAAAAAGAGGTGTGCAGGGTACTGTTTAACGGGATGAACTGTTGTTTGGGTTGGTGGGGGCTGGTAATGGTTCCCGATAGATCATGATTGGTGTTATATATGTGTTACTTACTGTTTTCAGGTACAGGACAAGGATTGGTCTGGATACTGGGCCATTCCTTCAGGCATTGGGGGGCTAAGAGAGTGGAGGTGCGACCGGTCGGTCGACAGCTGGGGGTTCCAAGACAGGTGGCATGTGTACGATGGCTAGGATTCACTGGGAGTGGAGCAGGATGGTTCCGTGAGTGCACCGGTTTGCACGCTTAGACCAGACACCTGATGTGATGGTTCTTTAAGTGGGGGGCAATGATTTAGGGGTTTTTGGTCGATGTTGGATGTCACAGGGACATTGAGTTCGATTTCCTGTGCATCCGCATGCCGTTCCCTGACACGAGTGTAGTTTGGTTGGAAATGGTGGCAAGGACATCATGGAGAATGGCAAGGTCAGTGGAGGAAGTGAACAGAGCGCGGAGGAGACTTAACGGAGATGTGGGGAGGTTTGTGATCAGGAAAGGGGGGTTGGGTGGTCAGGCACCCGGAATTGGAGAGGGAGACATGGAGATACCTGCGGGTGATGGAGTTCACCTTTACGGAGGTGGGCATCGACAGGAGTGTGTTGGGCCTGCAGGAGGGGGTACAGCGAGCTGTGAGGGTGTGGAGGTGCACCCAAAGGTAAGGTGTTACCTTTGGTTGCTGGTGGCGGGTGTTGGACTTTGCAGGAGAAGAAATACCTCATAGAAGGATGTCAGTACCTATCGGTGGTATGGGTGCTGAAGGGGCATTCATTTTCCAGTTAACCAAGGTGTGGCTGGAATGTTGGTTAATGGTGGCACTGCGGTCAGTGGTCGTCTCTGAGCCAGCTTTTCGGCTTGAGACCTATGACCAGAGGTTAGGTATCGCAGTGCCAAAATGTTATAAAGTGTTAGAAAGGTTACAAGAGTGTTTTTGGTGGTACCTGCAGAGTCCAGCCCTAGTTATGGATAGAATTGTTTTCAGGAAATGTGGTTGTTTATATGTTATTTAAAAGTTAATATTTAGGGCCCTTTCACACTTGCGGACGAACGGTCTGCTTTTTCTAAGTCCGTAAACGGACTTAGAATGGGGCCCTATGGGAGCGGATCCGTTAGCTAACGTCCGCCTACGATCCGCGTCCGTCTGGATCTGTTTTGCGGATGGAAGAAAACCCTATTTTTCTTCCGTCCAGTGGATCGGATCGGATGCAAACGGACAGACGGTCCGTTTCCATCCGATTCCCCATAGGGGATAGCGGAGGAGAGACAGGGCGGTCCCTGCACAGTGTGCGGGGACCGCCCTGTCCGCCGACAGCTGAGCGGGACCCCCCGCTGAGCCGACGGACACACACGGAGTGGACAGAAAAACGGTCCGGACCGTGTGAAAGGGCCCTTAAAGTTAATTTAAAATAAAGGAGGCTGCTACGGCCAGTTTTTACTCCAAGTTAACGGTGTGGTCTCATTATTTATTAAAGTTATAAGAATGGAGTATAAGTTGTGGGGTCTTAGCAGCAATGGGTATATTCTGGGATACCATAGTCATTTTGCTCACTCTGTCTCTGACTTTGTGGTGTCTCGTAGCAGTGACACCTATGCTGCAGTCAGGAGATAGGGTCTTCTCCAGCCCCTCCTATCTCGCAATCCTCACCAGTCAGCGAACATCTAGTCTCTTCCCCTCAGCCATGCTGTGAACTTAATGAGCGGCTGCAAAGAGGCTGAGTGGGTGGCCTTGGGCTCCAGTAGCAGCCCAGCTGGGGGGCCACAGGCTCCAGTGGCAGCCTCAAAAAAGGTTGGGAGAGTGGTGCAGGCTTCAGGAACAGCCCAGGATTTGGTGACCCCTGGCAAGTCATCATTTGACCCCCGAGGGGGTTCTATACACAGATCCTGCCCTCCCACAGTGGCTTAGACCCAGATGCCACAAACTGCCTGTTCACCTTAATGTGCTGTTAGTATGTTTTTATGGTCCAGTCTGTGGCATGCGTGCACATTAGTCACTTAAGTGATATGACATAAATAGAATATACAGGAGAAGTAACAGACTTCACACTTAACTGTGCACTTAGACCATTGTAGATCAATACTAAAAGCTAACACATTTAAAGTTCATGTAGCAGCTAAAATCAAATTTCCGCCAAATGATAAGGTGACCTCTTAGAGGAAAGAAAGATGTGTGCTGTAAGACTTTGCTGGTGAATAATAAAACAAAAGAACTAGTCTTAAAATCGTAAGGAAGTAGAGCATTGTTAGCTTTGCCTGAAGAACCAATCAAATAGCTAATTTCATCTTTAACCACTTCAATACAGGGCTTTTATATACACCCCCATACCGGGCCTATTCTGTCACTCCTCTCCTACATGTACAAATCATAATGTTTTTGCTAGAAAATTACACAGTACCCCCAAACATTATATATGTTTTTTTAGAAGACCCCCTAGGGAATAAAACGACAGTCATTGCAACGTTTTATCTTGCACGGTATTTGCACAATCATTTTTCAAACGCCTTTTTTGGGGAAAAAAATTGTTTCATGAATTAAAAAAATAACAAAACAGTAAAGTTAGCCCAATTTTTTTGTAAAATATGAAAGATTAGGTTACACCGAGTAAATAGATACCTAACATGTCACGCTTTAAAATTGCGCACACTCATGGAATGGCGCCAAACTTCGATACTTAAAAATCTCCATAGGCAATGCTTTGAATTTTTTTACAGGTTACCAGTTTAGATTTACAGAGGAGATCTAGTGCTAGAATTGTTGCTGGCACTCTAACGCACGCGGCGATACCTCACATATGTGGTTTAAAAGGCGTTTACATATGTCGGCGGGACTTGCATGTGCGTTTCCATCTGGTCACCAGTCATCACTATGGTTCCTGCTAGCGCCGGACGATTCATTCTCCGGGCCCCGATGGTACGGGAGAGCCCGGAGAAGCACCGGATGGTGGCAGGGGGGGGGATGTTTTGTAGACGCTATAATTTTTCGCAATCCAATCAATATACACTTTTTTTTTTTTACCAAAAATATTTAGACTAATACATATCGGCTTATATGAATGAATGAATGAAAACTTATATAGCGCAGCACATGCAAACTTAATCGCCTCATAGCAAAAAAATAATAAATATTGTGTTTTTTTCAAAATTGTCAGTCATTTTGTGTTTAATAGTGCAAAAAATAAAAACTGCAGAGGTAATCAAATACCACCAAAAGAAAACGCTATTTGTGGGGAAAATAAATTGTCAATTTAATTTGGGTACAACGTCGCACGGCCGCGCAATTGTCATTCAAAATTTTACAGCACTGAAAGCTGAAAATTGGCCTGGGCAGGAATGGGGGGAAAAAGCCCTGTATTAAAGTGGTTAAATAAAATAATAAAAAATAGCTTTACAATCATTTTAAACTCATAAACTTAAAAAAAATGAATTAAATCTAATTGGCCCAAAACCAATATAGCTTACCGTTAATATGATCAATTCCGAAATATGAAGTACCTATATGCCAAAGAGACTAATCGCAGGAGCTGTCCTGCTATAGAGTTACGAAATGTCACTTCTGAAATTGAAAATACCATCATGTTCAGTGGCCTGAATGGCGTTTCTAAACAATGCATTGAAAAGCTTTCAGGAGGAATGATAAAACACTCCCGAGAGAATATAGCGATTTCCTTTAATTGCTATTTCCTGAATTAAGACAAGCTTCACAGTCTCAATATCCAATCAATAGATATCTCCATGGCTAAATATTTCACATGTTGTTTAGTATTTGCATGAAAAAAAAAAAGATAAAGACAAATGTTTCCGTAAACAGAGCAAAATAACCATTATTCTACAGGACATAAGGATTGAGGAGGTACTGTATATCATCCAATGTCTTTCACAAGCTAGGAACACATGAAGTCTCTGTGAAGGTTCTCATTTATCCAGATCATGGTAGAACTAGCAGTGGTTAGTCACAGTTACCCGGACTGAAACGTTGATGTTTCACTACTCTTAAAGACATTGGCTGTATGTTTGGGTTAACTGTTTTGCTGCAGACATGCACGTCGCGACAAGACACGCAAACCAAACAATTGCTTGGGGCCCCAAGCTAGCCTGGGGCCCCAAGCAGGGCCCTTGCCACGCTTCCTATAAATGCTGCAGCCACCTAAGTGCTCTATAGAGTAGGGTGACAAGACATCCCCGATTTCAGAGGACAGTCCCCTGATTGAGGACACTGTCCCCGGAAAAAGTCTGTGCCTGGTTTTGTCCCCGGATTGGATTTAAACAGGGGCTGGGACAATTTCAAAGACAGTCAGTGCTCCTACTAGCTTAGGGGGTGTACTTTTTCCCATTATCTGTCCCCCTTTCTGATGGGCATGTGCTGGTCAGAGCGGAGGGAAATTTCTTCAGTTTCGGGTGCATATGCATTCAGCTCCGCTCGCATGTTCTTCTGCCTTGGCTCAAGTCCTGGCCACCCGCCTGTCTATCTTCTTGCCTTCCCTGACGGAGTGATCATCCTCCGCTCCCCACCCAGTAGTAGCCGGGACCCGGAGAGTAAGACTTTACAAGCTGTGAGACGTGCGGCGGCGGTGACGGTCAGAGAGTTGCAGATTGCTGCCATTACTAGTAAAAAAAAATATGTCCGGCCAGATTTCATTTGAAAAATCTAGTCACCTTATTATAGAGAGCCTCAGGCGGCGCAGCAATGCTGCCTCTTTTGTCACTTCCCCTTCCCTGCAGCGTGGCCGAGCTCCTCTTCCTTCCTCCTGTCAGTCCGGCCGGGTACAGGAGATTCAGTTTCCTGTTCCCAGCCGGACTGACAGGACGTTCACACTGAGTGCTCACTTCCTTTCAGTCTGGCCGGGAACAGGAAACTCAATCTCCTGTCGCACGGTACAGTAGGAAGGGGGGTAAAAAGAACATAGGGAGGGAGGGGGGGTAAAAAGAACATGGGGGGGAAACAAAGGGGGAGTAAAAAAAAACATGGGGGGGGGGTAAAAAGAAAATAGGGGGGAGGGGAGTAAGAAGGACACAGGGAGGGGGAGGGGGAGTAAGAAGGACACGGGGAGGGAGGGAGGGAGGGGGGAGTAAAAAGAACATGGGGGGAGTAAAAAAAAACAGGGGGCACCTGCATGTCCATTTTTCTTGGGGCCCCCGAATTCCTTCAAATGGCCCGGGCTGCATAATCAGTTTGTGGCCAATCACACTCCTCCCTGATGGCATAGCATGAGGGAGAAGTACAGTATCTGCCTGTATTTCTTAGCATTGAGAACACCATTGATCCTGACCAATTCTCCATTCCCATTTGCATAAATTCAGCCCCGAACTTTAAGGAACCTCCACCATGCTTGACAGTTGCCTGCAGACACAATTATTTTATCACTCTCCAGCCCTTTGCCAACAAACTCCCTCCTACTACAGCCAAATATTTCACATTTTGACTCATCATTCCAGAGCACCTGCTGACATTTTTTCTGCACCCCAGTTCTTATGTTTTCCTGCATAGTTGGGTCACTTAGGCCACTTTCACACTGGGGCGGTAAAACGCCGCTAATTTTGCAGCACTATTTGGCCGCGGTGGGGCGGTTTTACCCCGGCTGAGAAAGGGTTAAAGGATTTCAGAACCACTTTCCGGACGTCAATCTCCTATTGACCGGGCGGGAAGTGGTTAATAAACAGTTTATGCTCTGCATGTTTAACCCTCAACACCTGTGTGGATTGTCTCGTGATTGAGGAGTTAAGAGCTGGTTATGGCGAATCTGCAGGCTGAGGGTGCGTTTGGAGGACATTAGACACAGGTCTGGCAGATGTGCCTACCTGGGGTATTCGAGATCCCTCACAATTCCCACAGACACACTCCTAAACCTTGCGGACAGCTTCCCAGAAGAGTTGAAGCTGTTATAGCTGCAAAGGGTGGGCCAACTAAATTATGAACCCTACGGACTAAAAAATGGGATGACATTAAAGGCAAGTGTCCCAATACTTTTGGTAATATAGTGTGTGTATATATATGTATGTATATATATACATATATATATTTTGTGTGTGTACTTTGTGGCCAATAGACACAAAATAAATATTGACCAGAAGTTGGTCATTGGCTTTCCTGTAATGAACTGATAAAGACCTCCACAGACCCCCGCAGCACAGATAGTATACAGTATATTGTATGGTCGTATGTGTCCTGCAACATCATAATTGAACAAAGTGGATGCAATATAATTTTCACAAGCAGGTGGCGATAGCACACTAAAGGGGGGTCACAATTCTCGTGTAGGGTCTTTTATAAATGTAATTGAAGAAATCTCAGGTTGGTATCAGTGTAGTTCCTCCCCACAGGAACGACCTTGAACAAACTCTGGCAACCACTAAATTGCTGTATTTAGCATTCACATCTAATTTATGGAAATCTTTTCAAAACCTCAATGATCCTCAAAGTGTGACAAACATTCTAAACTTAGAATTATTAAACTGACATTATTTGCAATCGTTATGTGCCAGAGGATTTGTTTCTATTTAGTTTCATTAAATATTTAATTTCTTTTGGCACTTCATTACAAGTTGTAAGCATTTTAATCAGACGCTGTTCCACAGCGGCAAAGTTCGTTGGCGAGCCGATACGAGATCTTCTTTTTTGCTGTACATTGCTTGTAGTGTATAAAATAATTACAATTGTGGTGGGATGGTAATTAGCTGGAAAAATTAACAAAAAGGCCTGACCGTGCATATATTAGACATACATGCATGCCTAATTTATTTCCGTCAGTGTGAACCTGCTGTTTCTTTTTTTTTTACAAGACAACTTTTATTTATCTAACCTTGCTGCATAAGTGGAGATACTGCAATGTGATTACCAATACTATTTGTAGGCCAGTGCAGTCTATATTCTGCACTGCAGATGGCGCTCATCTGCAGCGGCAATTCAGATAGGAGAGGAAGTTAGGAGAATCTGTGTTTCTCTATGATTTGCTCGGTCACTCAGGGAGTGTTCTGCTTGGATGCACATTCTCCATGTGACCCTGGCAGCCATCTTAGGTCTTTTTAAGACCCTGCCTGAACTGCCTGACCATAAAGTGCCCCAGACACCTAGGTTTGGCGCACTTTATGCGAGTGGACAGATTAGGAACAGGTTCCCCCGTCTGACAGGGACAGTGGCAGTGATAGGGAAAGGTTCCGTTGCAATAGGGAGAGAGCAGGAAATATGTCTACCTCTTCAGGGAGCTTCCCATTTGGGTAGGACCGACCAGGCCACACTGCGTTCCTCGTTGCAGATGCTGTTGGCATCCCTGAGTCTTCTGCTCGCTGTCAATTTTCTGCATGGTTGTAAATGGTGCCTGTAACAGAACGACCCGTGACAACCAGAGACTTTGGAAGGATGAGGGGTACTCCTGTGCCAGCGTTACTAATAACTCTTGGGTCTAGGGTCACCCTGTGCCCCTTTTGGGCATAGGGTGGCTGATAAATAATAATTCATGTATTGCAGGATATCTTGAGATATTACAAGTTGTTGGTTAATGTTGACCCACACCAGGTCAATAGGTCCCTAAGATATTCCATTGTCCATTGTGTAAGGCTGTAGAGGTGTTAATTCAGGTCTGCTCCTAAGACCTTTCATTGTATATAGATGTGTTGTGACTCTAAAGGTCAGACATCTCTCTTCAGGTGTATTGTATTAGCATGTCAATTATGTTTATTAAAGGAATGTGACTTGTCAAGCTGTAGTAATTACCTCCTCTAATTGCGGAGACGGGACGTCTGGGGGATGACTAATGATTAGCTCAACTGGATGTCATTAACTAAAATAATGTGATTGAAGTCCCATTGTGTGATGTGTGGGTGGAGAGTTCTTTGTCCCTGTGATTAACTTTAACATGCTGTACTGTATATAAGAAAGATAAGGTACCATTAAAGGCGTTCATACATTTTGAAACCAGAGGATAGAGCTGTGAGTCTCATTTTCTGGGGAATTGATATGAATCGTGTCTGCTGGTTTGTCGGTGTAGCGGATAAGCTATCTTGGGTTGATGGAAGGTCGTAAACGGTGGTGACCGTTACAGTGCCAATCTGGTGATCTTCCTACCTGCATGGAGTTCACCAGAGCTTCACAGGTTACCACTGGAGTCCTCTTCCCCTCCTCCATGACGATATCCCGGAGCTGGTGGATGCTAGCGATCTTGCACTCCTCCACCTTCTGTTTGAGGATGCTCCACAGATGCTCAACAGGGTTTAGGTCTGGAGACAAGCTTGGCCAGTCTATCACCTTTACCCTCAGCTTCTTTAGCAAGACAGTTGTCGTCTTGGAGAAGTGTTTTGGGGTCGTTATAATGTTGGAATACTGCCCTGCAGCCCAGTCTTTGAAGGGAGGGGATCATACTCTGCTTCAGTATGTCACAGTACATATTGGCATTCATGGTTCCCTCAATGAACTGTAGCTCCCCAGTGCCGGCAGCACTCATGCAGCCCCAGACCATAACACTCCTACCACCATGCTTCACTGTAGGCAAGACACACTTGTCTTTGTACTCCTCACCTGATTGTCACTACACATGCTTGACACCATCTGAACCAAATAAGTTTATCTTGGTCTCATCAGACCACAGGACATGGTTCCAGTAATCCATGTGTAAAACAAGGTGAATTTGCGCTTCCCCCACAGGTTATCTTATATAAAAATAATAATAAAAATAAAGCAATAAAACAACAGACTGGCGGTGGGCAAGGGGATAAAGGAGTTAATCAAAGAACTCCAATCAATATCTCATTAGTCCAAACCAGCAATTGAAAGGTGCAAAGGAAAATACTAGTGATTGAGACAGAGAAAACTGTGTTAAGGTGCTGCAATCTTGTGAAATGCCGGAATATTCAGCAAATAAAGGTATAATAGATAGTGAAAAATAGCGCAACCCACAACATTATATAAATATATGTAAAAGGAAACATAAAAATAAAAATACAACAATCTGTAAGAGAAAATTTGTCCTTAGTGAAACCACACATATATCATCACAGACACTTTGGGGGGCGCACAGGAAGTGCGAGTTCGGGAGGATGTCCCTGGATACCCTCCCAGAACTAGCTGACAACACTGTAGCCGTCATTTGGCTATGGCCCAGTCGGCAAGTGGTTAAACTGACTTAGTTTGCAGGCCGAAGTTCATCCTTTTGATCTGTAAATGAATAAACAGAAGAACAGATGGGAAGATACAATATTTATTTTTATCTGTCTCTTTCAGGGGCTGAGAAATGTTGTTGATAAACATTCCATTTTTTTTGACAGCTGGAAGCAGGGGAATTCCTCTGACAGCTAAATGAGTTATCGGTTGTTAAAGCGGAGGTCCACACAAAAAGTGAAAATCCGCTTGTCGGAACCCTCCAACCCTCCAGTGTCACATTTGGCATCTTTCAGGGGGAAGGGGGGTGCAGATACCTGTATAAAGGTATTTTCACTCACTTCTGGGAATAGTCTCCCACGGCAATCACACCCCTTCATGTCACCCTCAGCTGTCTTCCAGATGATTGACGTCCTTGAGAAAAAGTTCCCCCCGGCGGATAAGGCCCCCCCCTCATTGTGTAGGCACGTCACGAGAGTCACAGAGTTTTTGAAAGTAGCCGAACTGTGAGTCAGCTCTACACGGCACCTGCGCACCGACTAGGCGTGTAGAGCTGACTGCGCAGGCACAGTATAGTGCTGACTCACAGTTCGGCTACTTTCGGAAACTCTGTGACTCTCGTGACGCGCCTACGCAATGGGGGGGCCTTATCCACCGGGGGGAACTTTTTCTCAAGGACGTCAATCATCTGGGCGAAGTCCCAGATGACATTGCGGCACAGCATAGAAACGCCTACTCCCGCAGGAGTGAGCACCCGGAATCCGGGTGGAAAATAGCCATAATAAGGTATGTACAGCCAAAAAAAAAGGGCATACTGTACATGTTGGAAGTATAAAGAATATGATCTTATATACATGTTATTTGGGTGAACCTCCGCTTTAATGCTTAAACCCTATATATAAGCATGTCTGACTTTTCTCTGACTTCCCTGTTTTTGTTATTTTGTATCTGTCCTGGATCAGTCAGAAAGGCAAAATCAGAAAGCTCTATAGATCAGACAATTAGCCAGGCAACTAGCATTTTTTAGAAGGAAGTCAGCAGGAGCAGGGCCCATACATGTTTCATCAAATGCACTGGCTTTGTTTGGAAAGACAGGCCTTAGGCCGCGTACACACGACCGAGGAACTCGTCGGGCAAAACTCGTTTCCTCGTCGAGTTCCTTGTTCGGCTGTCGAGGAACTTGACGAGCCAATTTTCTCCATTCCCGTTGAGGAAAAAGAGAACATGCTCTCTTTTTGGATCGTCGAGTTTCTCGACAGTTTCCTCGTCGAAAAATGTACACACGACCGGTTTCCTCGGCAAAACACGGCTCCCAACAAGTTTCTTGCTGGATTCTGCCAAGGAAACCGGTCGTGTGTACGCGCCCTCACAGATTGTGTTACTGTCCCAGGGGGTCTTACAGACAGCTTAGACATTTGTCCATTTGCTCATCTTCACAGTAGAACATTGTGGTCACCTCATACATTCTACTCTGGTACAGAATAAGCTGACGTAGCTAGACATATTCACCTAGACTTATTCTGTAATTTTGAAGGTATTTTGACTCTCATCTTAATATCTCCATCAATTCTAATACATGTCAGGAAGATACTCCAGATACTCAGTCACCTCAATCCAATCACCATGAAAAATCTCAAGACAGATGTTGTTTGTCCAAGAACATGGAGTGGTGTAAACACTCTGCTTTGATTACATGGTCCAGTCACCATGGTGTCATGAAGTTTTATACCGGCATGGGTTCTTTAAATAAGAAACTGGCATGGGTTCCCCTCCAGGAGCATACCAGGCCCTTGAGTCTGGTATGGATTGTAAGGAGAACCCCCCTACACCGAAAAATCGGCGTGGGGTTCCCCCAAAATCCATACCAGACCCTTATCCAAGCATGCTGCTCGGCCGGTCAGGAAAGGAGTGGGGACGAGCAAGCACCCCCCCTCCTGAGCCGTACCAGGCCGCATGCCCTCAACATGAGACGACATCGGAGAGCAGAATAAGACAGCGAAAGAAGACCCCCAAAGTCAGAAGAAGACCCCAGGAGAGCGGAGAAGTTGGAAGAAGACCCCCGAAGTCGGAAAAGACCCCGGAGCTGACTAACAAATGACTTTACCCCATACTAATTCACCTAGGGTGGGGGGCCGGGATATGAGAGCAGACCCCAACAACCAACAGCCAGGTTGGGGACATGGGGACAGGGTGCTTTTACTAGTAATGTCGGCGATCTGCGTTTTTTATTGTGACTGCGATATTGCGGCGGACACATAGGAAACTTTTGACGCTATTTTGCGACCATTGTCATTTATACAGCGATCAGTGTTATAAAAATGCACTGATTACTGTGTAAATGACAGGGAAGGGGTTAACCACTAGGGCACAAGGAAAGGGTTAAGTGTGTCCTAGGGAGTGATTCTAACTGGGTGGGGGCTGGGCTACAAGTGATATGACACTGATCGCTGCTCCCGATGACAGGGAGCAGTAGATCAGTGTCCTGTCCCTAGGCAGAAGAGGGAAATGCCTTGTTTACAAAGGCATCCCCCTGTTCTGCAGTTCCGATTGCAGGAAACTGGTGGACATTGAATCTACGGGTCCCGCGTAAAGTAGCCTGCTCAGATTGGCTTTGAGAGTCAGAGAGGTGCGTGCTGATGATGTTACAGCCTCTGCCAATCCAAGCAGGCTTTTTCTCATTAATAGAATACATTGCTCGCTGTGATAGCAGCTCCAGCAAGAATGAAGAAGAATATGGCTCAAGAAGGAATAGATAAAATTGAGTACTGTCTGTGATACTTTTTTTATTTGCACTAACATACAATTTTTCAAGACAAGCTTTTGGGGTGTTACCCCTTCTTCAAGGTCCAAGAAGGGGTAACACCCCGAAAGCTTGTCCTGAAAAATTGTATGTTAGTGCAAATTAAAAAAGGATCACAGACAGTACTCAATTTTATCTGTCACAATTGCACTAATACAGCTACAATCACGTCACGCTCAAGAAGGAAGAAATATGAAGTGTCGGATACCTCGGGAAGGGCAGTCGTCTTATACGGAGAGTACAGGCAAAAAATCAGATTGGGACTCCCTTATCCATCCCTCTCCCCATCTTGTTTATATTTTCAACTGTCCCATTGTGTTAAAGGCTGATTCTTTGGATCATCAGAGTTGTCAGGGACCCAGGCCTGTCTTCCGATCCTCGCACATGCGCAATAGAGCGGCGCTCCGGCGTGTACCCGTGCGGGAAAGGCGCGCACACGCGCGCATGCGCGGTCTAGCGACGCAGCGTGCACATGGGCGCGCGCACGGGCGCGCACCTTCCGGGAACCAATCAGAGGCCTGACCAGGCTATTTAAACCAGCCCCTGTCTTATGGCAGGTTGCTGGTTTGTCTTCAGCTTGTGCTTGGACTCTCTGCCGATTACCTGAACCTTTGACCCGGATTTCCATACGACTCTCCTCTCGCCCTGAAGTTGGCCTTCCGTACGACTCTCCTCTCGCCCTGAAGTTGACCTTGGCTCTTGTTCCTGGATACGCTGTCTTCTATAATCCCTGACTTCTGGCTTGACTTTGGACTTGTTGACCTCTCCAACCCCTGAACCTCGGCTTGCTCTCTGGACCTGTTCTCAGTCTGATCCGCTTGCACCTGCCCGGTACCCCTCCAGTTACCTGCTCCACAGTTCTTCAGTGTAGCTTCTGCTACCTGCCTTGCACCTGTCTTGTGGCTCCTCGGCTGCCTGCTCTGCTCACCGCCATCAGGAGGAGCTTCAGTTCCAGTCTGCACCAGGATCCCGGCTACCAACCCGGACCTCACTGGCGCTGGTGCCTCCCGGGGCTCGCCTCCCCTGTCCCAACTCCAGGGGACGGTCGGCGCCGGATCGCAACGGTGGGCCACCCTCGGCATCTCGGCTTCGGTGAGTACACAGCCTGATAGTACAAACCAGCCAGATGTCCGAAGCCGACAGGGTGCGCTCTCCCTTCGAGACCCTGTGCCAGCAGGTCTCCGCCCTCACCGAGGCTGTCCAAAAGCTTCAGGAAGGATACGTGCAAATTGATGGTCGCCTCCAACAATTGGGCAACCTGCCTGGGGCCGTACCTCCATCCGTGGCTCCATCCCCTGGGGTCGCTACGTCTCAAGCCTCTCCCGCTCCGACTGTGGTTATGACTCAACCCGAACCCCGGGTCCCCATCCCGGAGCGATTTGCGGGCGACCGAAGAAGATATCGGGCCTTCAAGAACGCCTGCTCCTTGTATTTGGCTCTTCAACCTAGGACTTTTTGTTCTGAACCCGTAAAAGTAGGGTTTGTGATCTCCCTTTTGGCCGAAGAGCCGCAAGCCTGGGCGCACAGTTTGATGGAGCAAAGGAGCCCCATCCTGGACTCAATTGATTCCCTCTTTGAGCACATGGCTAAATTATACGACGACCCACAGCGCACAGCCACGGCTGAAGCCGTTCTCCATAACCTGGCTCAAGGAAGAAGACCCGTGGAGGACTACACGGCCGAGTTCCGTAAATGGTCGGCCGACACGGGCTGGAATGAAGCCGCCCTGAAGTACCAGTTCCGCCTGGGGCTCGCTGAAGGCCTCAAGGATGAGCTGGCAAGGACTGAAACCCCGGCCACGCTGGAAGATCTGATCCAAGCCGCTACCCAGTTAGACCGGCGCCTACGAGAACGGCGCTCTGAGCACTTTCAAAACGCACGTCCCACCTGGACACCCCCAAGGCCCTCTCCAGCTCTTCCGCCTCCAGCGGCTTCTCCAGTCTCCACGTTTCCTGACCCTGAGCCGATGCAGCTTGGACTTGTCCGGGCACCTCTCACCTCCGAGGAAAGACAGCGTAGGCGCCAAGCCAATCTATGCCTGTACTGCAGAGCGGCTGGCCACTTCCTCCGCGGTTGCCCCATAAGACCTAGTAAGTCGAAGCCGCCACCTGCCTACAATTTCCATGTTGCTAACTTCCCTCAGACTCATGTTGTACTTTTTATTTCTCTACAGCTACCAGCAGGGGCAACCAGGCTCCCAGCCATTGTTGATTCGGGGGCATGCAGCTGCTTCCTAGATTCCACCTTGGCTCAGAGACTTCATGTGCCACTTCGCATTAAAGATCATCAGTTACAGATCCACCTGGCCGACGGCTCGCTGCCCCGATCTGGACTTATTACTCACGAGACTCAACCCATCTGTGCCACAACGGACTCAGGCCACCGAGAGTTCCTATGTCTGGATCTTATTCCGTCTCCTCTATTCCCCATCATCTTGGGCCTCCCTTGGTTACAGGCGCATCAACCCTGCATTGATTGGCTAAAGAAAGAAGTCAGTTTCACATCTTCATACTGCACCCAGAGTTGCTTTCCACCTTCAGTCACCGTCTGTTCCGCTATCACAACCCCACCAGAAAACCTTCTGCATGTCCCCTCCGTCTATCTTGAATTCAAGGATGTATTTGATAAACAGCAAGCCGACTCTCTCCCACCTCATCGGCCATACGATTGCCCTATTGACTTACTACCTGGATCCGAGGTCCCTTTCGGGCGTATATTCCCATTATCCGAGACCGAATTAAAGGCCCTCAAGGCCTACATTGATGAAAATTAAAAAAAAAACGTCATCCGCCGGTCTTCCTCTCCAGCCGGGGCAGGTATCTTTTTCGTGGAGAAGAAAGACGGCTCGTTGAGGCCTTGCATTGACTACCGTGAACTCAACAAAATTACCGTCAAAAACAGGTACCCGCTGCCTCTGATTCCAGAACTTTTTCAGCGCTTCCGGTCCGCTCAAGTTTTTTCCAAGCTAGATTTGAGGGGCGCCTATAACCTCATTCGGATCAGGTCCGGAGACGAATGGAAAACGGCCTTTAGGTCTCGATTTGGACATTTCGAGTACTTGGTGATGCCCTTTGGGCTTTGCAATGCCCCAGCCACCTTCCAACATCTTGTCAATGACATCTTTCGTGAATATCTAGATGATTTTTTGGTGGTCTACTTGGATGATATTCTCATCTTTTCAGCCTCCCTTGAATTACACCGGTGCCATGTCAAAGTGGTTCTTGCCATACTAAGAAAGCATAAACTTTACCTGAAAGCAGAAAAATGTGAATTTGAGAAGGCCTCAGTACAATTTCTAGGATTTATTATCTCCACCAGTGGGGTCGCTATGGACCCGCAAAAAGTAGAGGCCATCCAAGCGTGGCCAGCTCCGGTCGACAAGAAGGCGGTGCAGCGGTTTGTTGGTTTTGCCAATTTCTATAGACGATTTATCGTTGGATTCTCCTCCATCGTGGCACCCATTACTAAACTTACCCGACAAGGCGGTCTCTTCCACTGGTCACCAGAAGCTCAGGAAGCCTTTGAAAAGCTTAAATCCACCTTTTCCTCTGCTCCGGTCCTACGACATCCGGATCCAACTCTACCCTTTACCCTGGAGGTAGACGCTTCTGAGACGGCCACCGGGGCCATCCTATAACAGAGACAAGGGGTGAAGGCTCTGCTACATCCTGTGGCCTACGCCTCTCGGAAGCTAACTGCCCCCGAGAGAAACTACGATGTAGGGGACAGAGAGCTGCTTGCCATTAAGGTGGCCCTAGAAGAATGGAGATACCTACTGGAGGGGGCGGCTCATCCCATCATGATCTTCACAGATCACAAGAATCTCGAATACTTACGTTCAGCAAAACGCTTAAGACCCAGGCAAGCTCGGTGGGCGCTTTTCTTTTCAAGGTTCAATTTCCATATTTCTTATCGACCCGGCTCAAAGAATGGAAAAGCGGATGCCCTTTCCAGGATGTTCCTCGAAACCCCTTGCACTGCAGAACCCAGTACCATCCTGTCACCTCGGAATTTTCTTTTACTTTCCCAAGTGGACTTGTTAAATTCTCTCAAAACGGCTTCCAGACAGTGTTCCGATCCGGAAATTGAGGCACTGGATAAACACGACGACTTACTATGGTCAAGGGGGAAAATTTTTGTACCAACGGAAGCCAGACGATTGATCTTGAGTACCTTCCATGACCAAAAGTTAGCAGGACATTTTGGGGCACGGAAAACGGGTGAACTGATTTCTCGGTCTTTCTGGTGGCCCAGGTGGAGACAGGACTGTAAAATCTATGTTGCTTCATGCATTCGTTGCCAACGAAACAAGGGTCCCAATACTAAGTCCTGGGGATTGCTCAAACCCTTACCTATTCCGGAACGTCCATGGGCAGAAATTTCCATGGACTTCATTGTGGACTTGCCTCCATCTGGAGGCTTTACTTCAATCCTGGTCGTGGTGGACCGACTCTCTAAAATGTCCCATTTTGTGCCCATGGTAGGAACTCCCTCTGCGGCAGAAACAGCCAGGACTTTTTTCAAGGAAGTTGTCAGGCTCCATGGGGTTCCCAGAAGTATCGTCTCTGACAGGGGCAGCCAATTTACATCCAGATTCTGAAAAGAACTTTGTAAGGCCTTGGAAATCAAGAGCTGCCTCTCCTCGGCCTATCACCCCCAGAGCAACGGCCAAACAGAGAGAACGAACCAAACTTTGGAGCAATACCTGCGATGCTTTTGTTCCTCCTCTCAAGACGATTGGTCGTCCCTGCTACCATCCGCAGAGTTCTCCTACAACAACTCGGTCCATTCCACCACCAATCAGACCCCCTTCTGGTCCAACTTTGGATTTCACCCATCCTTCCTCCCGGATGATCTACCAGAAATACCTGTCCCAGCTGTTCAGGAACATCTAACAGCTGTCCAGTCAAATTTTCTGAAGCTTCAGGGGATGATGCGACAGGCCCAAGAGGATTATAAAAAATGTTATGATAGAGGAAGAAAAGAGTGCCCAGCCTTTAAAATCGGGGAGGAAGTCTGGCTTTCCGCCACTAACCTAAAATTACCTGTGCCTTCTCGCAAACTTGGCCCGAGGTTCATTGGTCCCTTCAAGATCAGACGGAAAATCAATGCCGTGGCCTTTGAACTTGCCCTACCGGACTCTTACAGGATCCACCCTGTTTTTCACTCCTCCCTCCTTAAACCCGTTGTGCCAGACCCTTTTGGCGGAAGAGGGGAACCCCCACCTCCACCAGTGGAGATTGAGGGTGAACTTGAATTCGAAGTGGAGGCCATCGTGAGTTGTAGAAAGAGGGGTAGGCAACTCGAGTACCTGGTCAAATGGAAGGGGTACCCACCGGAGGACAATTCCAGGGAACCTTCTAAGAATCTACATGCCCCACGCCTAATCCGTGCCTTTCACCAGGAACATCCGGAGCTGATGGCCAGTTTGGGTGTCCGGAGTCTGCCCCTTGGGGGGGGCACTGTCAGGGATCCAGGCCTGTCTTCCGATCCTCGCACATGCGCAATAGAGCGGCGCTCCGGCGTGTACCCGAGGGGAAAGGCGCGTACACGCGCGCATGCGCGGTCTGGCGACGCAGCGTGCACATGGGCGCGCGCACGGGCGCGCACCTTCCGGGAACCAATCAGAGGCCTGACCAGGCTATTTAAACCAGCCCCTGTCTTATGGCAGGTTGCTGGTTTGTCTTCAGCTTGTGCTTGGACTCTCTGCCGATTACCTGAACCTTTGACCCGAATTTCCATACGACTCTCCTCTCGCCCTGAAGTTGGCCTTCCGTACGACTCTCCTCTCGCCCTGAAGTTGACCTTGGCTCTTGTTCCTGGATACGCTGTCTTCTATAATCCCTGATTTCTGGCTTGACTTTGGACTTGTTGACCTCTCCAACCCCTGAACCTCGGCTTGCTCTCTGGACCTGTTCTCAGCCTGATCAGCTTGCACCTGCCCGGTACCCCTCCAGTTACCTGCTCCACAGTTCTTCAGTACAGCTTCTGCTACCTGCCTTGCACCTGTTATGTGGCTCCTCGGCTGCCTGCTCTGCTCACCGCCATCAGGAGGAGCTTCAGTTCCAGTCTGCACCAGGATCCCGGCTACCAACCCGGACCTCACTGGCGCTGGTGCCTCCCGGGGCTCGCCTCCCCTGTCCCAACTCCAGGGGACGGTCGGCGCCGGGTCGCAACGGTGGGCCACCCTCGGCATCTCGGCTTCGGTGAGTACACAGCCTGATAAGAGTATTCCGTGGATACTATTTCACATGCACTTTACACATGGACTTTTATGCTATTTATTATACACTTTATTCACATGGACTGGGATCATCTGTTGGAACACATGTTGTGCTACACTATTAAATATATATTCAGTAGATTTTTGCATTTTTAGTATATTCTTTTTAGTACATATTTATAGAGTAATTAGCGCTACTTCAATATTTTACACAATTTTATGGGTGTTGGCAACACTACAGAAGTTGGCTGCTGTTTGCACTTTTCACTTTAGCACCCTTAGCACTTTGTTATTAATAAATGGATTTGGGGTTTTTATGAGCTGTAGTCCATAATCATCACAATTATGACAAATCACGGCTTCAACTATCTTGCTTTGCATGTAATGAGTCTATCTCATATATTAGTTTCACCTTTTTTTTTTTTTTTTCGGAGACTACTCAGGCATTAGTTTCACCTTTTAAGTTACATTAGTGAAATAAATGAACTTTTGCACGATATTCTATTGTTTTGAGTTTCACCTGTACATACAGGGATGATCCATTGACATCATAGACCTTTCTCCTCTGTGACAGCAGTGATATTTGGTCCTTATGTCTGCAGTAAACAGCACACGATCTCCATTTATTGCAGTAGATACTCTCTGACCCCAGGCCAGCATGCGGCTGCACCCTTGGGGGCTTGTCCATGACAGCCTGGGCTCAGAGTATATGGGGTTTCTGATGCTCAGTGTCATCCAGTGTTTTTATATACCTAGAGTTTATTTATATACATCTACTTGATATACACAGCCAATGCATGTTTTGTTTTGCCTTATTTCTTCTTTAAGGGGTTAAATCGTGGCCATTTTCAACCATAGTAATGAGGAAAATGTATCAAAAAGGATATATTTGGTTTCCAAAAAATTCATTGAGAGTGGTTTTCATTAGGATAGAATTGTACTTATTGTAATACAAATGTGCATCCTGTAGTCAAAAGTAAAAAAACAAACAAAATTCTTTAGGGCTTTTTATATAAAATTTGTCAAGTCCGTAATGCTTTTATCAACAGATCTGACAAAGGAAACAGAAACAAAGCTGGATGGCCGCACTCCAATGCAATCACCTTTATTGCGTGGAATTAAAAACAGTACATCAATGACAAAGGATGATGAACTAACAGGCACAACTAACACGTTTCACACCTGGATTGGTGCTTAATCATAGCTAAAGTGCTGTTTAAAGCAAAGGATTGTTTAAAAAAAAATCTGACTGTCTATGGATAGCTTTAGGGTTAGCAAACTGACTTAAAACAATGCACAATGATATGTGTGGCCCATATCTTTTTATTTTTTTCACAAGCTGATATCTCATCTCAGCAGCGGTTAAAGAGAATCAAGAATGGGAGGTGATTAATAATGTTTTTTTGCTGATATTTTTTTATTTTTGCATGTATTCAGGAAGTCAGAATTCTGTTGTTCTAATTCCAGGTCTAAGGCCCTGTACACACGGCCGAGAACCTCGACGGGCGGAACACAACGTTCAGCCCGTCGAGGTTCTCGGCCGGCCGTCAGAATCGGCGACCAGCCATTCATCCCGACGGGCCGTCGAGCAAATAGAGAACCTGCTCTCTATTTGCTCGACGGGTTTCCCGACGGACGTTGCTCGCCGAATCCGTACACACGGCCGAGGTTCTCGGCAGAATGAGGATCCCAGCGAGGTTCTCGCTGGTTTCTGCCGAGAACCTCGGCCATGTGTACGGGGCTTAAGAAAAGTTTATTGTTCAATAGCCCTGAAAATGCTCATCCAATTGGCTGTTCTGCGTAAAGGGGCTGTGTAAATCCCGGGACTAGATTGACAGAAATTCAAATCCTTTGGTAGGTACAGTACTTGTTCTTTACCAAGCAGTCCCCCGCATGTATATGTACGTCCACAAAATGGCACGTACAGGCAGATGGGCGTACTAGTACGTCCCTGCCTTCTAGTGGGTCGGGGGTCCAACCGGGACCCCCTCCGCTACATGCGGTGGCCGGTAAGTGTCTGGGAGCGATCCGGGATGAGCGGGCGGCTGTTCGTTTTTGTCCGCCCCCTCATGATCGCTCCCAGCCAATCGGCTTTCCCTCCCGCTCTGCACTTCCTCTGCCTGTGTAATGTAAACACTGGCAGAGGAAGTGATGTCACCTCTCCTCTCGGCGGTATTTTTAATCTGGCGAGAGGAGAGAAGACATCACACAGTAAATTGTAAGTAAGTAACTGCACACTGACACCATACACATAGGCATATTAACCACTTCAGATCACCACCATCCCCCCCCCAGCCCCCTATCACAGTGTCACTAATAGCAGTGATCATATATTTACTGATCACTGCATTTAGTGTCAGTGTGACAGTTAGTGTCCAGGGTAGCCCCCGTACCCCCTAATAAAGGTTTAACCCTTTGATCACCGCCCTAGTTAACCCTTTAACCCCCTATTGCCAGTGTCACTAAGCGATCGGTTTTCTGATTGCTGCATTAGTGTCTCTGTTGCCGCTAGGTAGCTAGTTTTTTTTTTTTTTATTGTGATTTTTTTTTTACTAAAGACATGTGGCTGAATAAATTTCGGCCTAAATGTTTGACTAAAATTTAGTTTATTCGATTTCTCTTATAACAAAAATTAGAAAATATAATTTTTTTTCTAAATTTTCGGTCTTTTTCCGTTTATATCGGAAAAAAAAAAATCGCAGAGACAATCAAATACCATCAAAAGAAAGCTCTATTTGTGGGAAGAAAAGGACGCAAATTTTGTTTGGGAGCCACACCGCACGACCGCGCAATTGCCTGTTAAAGCGACTCAGTGCCGAATCGTAAAAACACCTCTGGGCATTTAGCAGCATATTGGTCCGGAGCTTAAGTGGTTAATGAAGTATTTCTCAATTGTTCATCCTTTTTTTATGTGTGTATTTATCTCTGCCCTGAATGCAACTTGTATTCAGCTGGTGTTCTCGCAGTCTCCCAAGATGCATTTGGAAAAAGTAAGTCAGTATGTGACCAGGAGGAGCTGTGGATCACATATGTATATGATTTATACTTATAGTCACATGAACAAATACTTGATTTAAGCATGTTGGAGACTACCTGGAAACCAATAACTTTTGAGACAATGAACACTCGGGTCAAAAGCATGTAGCATACAACACAGCATACACAGTGTAGTGGTTGGGACTATGTAATTATTGCACATATGCTGAATGTATGGTCAATAATTCCAATATGCAAAGGGAACGGGCCAGGTGAAACCAGGAGTGATTTTATTGAAAATGTTTCTGCAATGACACAAACACGTAACCTTCAGACTGATAGACTGGGTAGCAACTGCTTTTGTGTTCCCACCAGAAACAAAGGTCAGTCTTTGGGTTCCCCTGCTATTAGCAATGGTTCCATTAGAATGTGCTTTATGTCATTCAGGCTTTTCACTCTATGCTGCCATCTACTGGTGATTTAATAGAAATGCCATGAGTTTTACTGTCTCCATTCGCAAAACTATAATACTTTTTTATGGGGGACCTGATTTTGACATCCCTTACATAATGTACACCACAGTGTTTGAAGTGCAGCAGTCAGGTATATGTCTGGGTATGCACTCTATAGAGTGATAGAGAGTGCCAACTTTAAAAATGGTGATCAGTGCCGAATGCCCTTGTTCATTGATGGTCAGCTGCAAATTGGTGGTCAGCCATGGGAGCCTGCTAGTTGACACACAGAGGCCAGTGTCCCTGTTTGGAATCAGCTGTGAAAGCCCTGCAACTTAGTGGTCAACTGTGAGTGTTCTGGCTGGTTGGCCATCTGCCATCATGAGTAGCCCTGCTAATTGGTGGTAAGCAGTTGATGCCCCTGCCAGTTGACAATATTCTGTTTGTTTGTTGACATGTGTCCGCCCTTCCAATGCTCCTTGCTGTGAAGGCCAGTCATAGGTAGGGGCAGTGACAGTTGTTTTTTTGTATTGTTGTCATTTTGGTCAGGCAACGCACTAGCACCTTTGCTTCTATGTGCTGGGTGTTTAGTGTGCTCTTGTTCCTTTAAAGAGAGTTGGGCTCCCTCCAGTCACCTGCTCTTCATCTATCCATCAGCATACATGTGCTCCCATTGAGGAGACTTTACATTTTAGAGTTAGGACTGCAGTACACAGGGAGCCTTGACGGGGCCTGCAGCTTTCGCATGTATTTGCAAATGCGTGCAACTAAACCCCTGTTTTTAACGCACTGTTAGACAGGTGAATTTGGTTGGTTGCTGATTGGTTGGTAAGTTGAGCTTGGTTATTCTGTTTGTTCGTTGACAGTTGACAATAAGCAGTCAGTGCCCCTGCTAGTTGGCTATGACCCTGATAATTGGCGGTCAGTGGTTAGTGTCCCTGCTAGTTAGTAGTCTGTGCCCCTGCTAGCAATTGTTCAGTCCTTTTTACCTCTGCAAGATGTCAAATAGCAACCATTAGTCAACCACTAGTGTCCCTGCTATTTGTTATTTAGCCATTAGTGTCTCTGCTAGTTAGTGGTCAGTGGTTAGTGTACAATATACTCCTGTTAGTGGTCAGTCCTGAGAGTCCCTTTAAGATGGCAGCCAGCCATTAGTGCCCTTGCTAGTTGGTGGCGAGCCGTAAGCACCCATGAAAGTTTGCACTTGCCCCTGTTAATTGTTGGTCAGTGGTTACTGCCCTGTTAGTTGTATAACAGCCAGGAAAACGGAATGGGACTTTAGATGTACATTCTAGGGTATATTAATTACCAAGTCACAAAATATCTAAAAAAAATCTTAAAGTTTTATTCAGTATCACAGAAGTTAAAAATACATATGTTAAAAACATATGCAAGCTTGCAACGGCCATATCAGTCTCTTCTTATGCCTTTCTATCCAGTTTATTGGTCCTGTTAGTTGGAGACCAGTGCAAATTAGAGATCAGTGCATCTGGCAGTTGGAGTTCAGATCCCCGATAGTTGGTGGTTAGCAATATTTATTGGCAGTGAGTGGTGAGTGTTCTTAAAAATAATAGATATGCCCCTGTTCATTGGTGGTCAGTACACACAAGGTAACTCAAATAATTGGTGTTCAGTGGCTACTTACTTGAGAGAAGCTACAAAGATCCTGTAGAACCCTCTAGTGTGTGCTAGAAGTAGTTGTTAGTGTACAAAAGTTTTAGCTTGGCTGAGGGCCAGGCCTGAGTAGTGAATCTGGGTCAGAATTTAGTGACTCAGGGCTGGATGACTCATCTGGCAGCTCTCTCTGACACTTTCCCCTGGTCTGGAGGTTTGTAGAAACTGGGGGGGTGGCAGTAAGGAGGGGCCAAGCATATTTTTAAGGCCTCAGCCAATACCCAGCAATAGGTCGGCAGGGGGTAGAGCCTCCTCATAAATAGACATGGGTAATGCAAGCAGGGGGTTGGGTGGAAGATGGAGATGGAGTGCTAAAGAGGCTGTTGGTGGCCCTTGAGTGTGCCCCCTAGTCTGGGGGGGGTGACCACTGGCCTGGAGCTTGGGGGTGCTGGAAGACTTGCGATACAACACACTGAGGAAACCATTCTTAGAGGCACAGAAGCAAGGAGAGAGGACAGCGGGAGCAGGTCAGCACGTCAGTGAGATCTCATGAGAGTCAGCCAGGTGGGCTGGTGAGTGTCAGTCTGGACGACTGTGGCAAGAAGATAGCCTTGAATGCTAGAGAAAGGAGCATGTGCAGCAAGGTGGGTTGGCAGTGCCTGATGAAGTGGTGCTTGTATCAGTAGCCACAGGAGTAATGTAAACTGGACACTAAAATTCTACTACACACCTAAGGGGCCTTGGGTTCGTGCCTGTAATTGGCTTTCTACTTCATCTGATTAAGTAATATTTAGGCATTTACAGTGTTCCCGTTTGGGTTCTGCAAACAAGTGTATGCTTGATGAAGAAGAGGAGCTATGTATATAGGCTGTTTATAGAAAGACTTGTTCCTGAATAATTCTTGAAGTCAAATGGGAATCCCATAATCTCTCATGCCTTTTAAGGATGAGCTTTATGTTCAGGTCAAACATTGGGTGTTCGTGGCGAATTCAAAAGCCACAGAACACCCTTTAAAAGTCTATGGGAGAAATCAAAAGCGCTAATTTTAAATGTTAATATGTCATAAAAAGTGTTTGGGAACCCAGGTCCTGCCCCAGGGGACATGTATCAATGCAAGAAAAGGTTTTAAAAATTGCAGTTTTTTTTCGGTAGCAGTGATTTTAATAATACTTAAAGTAAAACAATAAAAGTGAAATATTCCTTTAAATTTTGTACCTGGGGGGTGTCCATAGTATGCCTGTAACCACTTAAGGACCCTTTCACGCGGATATACGTCGGCAGAATGGTGTGGCTGGGCACATCCACGTACATGTACGTGGCTCTTTAAGCCCAGCCGTGGTGTCGCGCGCGCGGCACCGGCGCGTGCGCGCGACCCGGTCCGAAGCTCCATGACCGCGGGACCTGCGGACCCGATCACCGCTGGAGTTCCACGATCGGTCCCCGGAGCTGAAGAACGGGGAGAGCTGTGTGTAAACACAGCTTACTCGTTCTTCACAGTGGCGCCGTGATCGATCGCGTGATCCCTTTTATAGGGATACACAATCGATGATATCACACCTACAGCCACACCCCCCTACAGTTAGAAACACATATTAGGTCATACATAACCCCTTCATCGCCCCCTTGTGGTTAACTCCCAAACTGCAATTGTCATTTTCACAATAAACAATGCATTTTAAATGCATTTTTTGTTGTGAAAATGACAATGGTCCCAAAATTGTGTCAAAATGGTCCGAAGTGTCCGCCATAATGTTGCAGTCATGGAAAAAAACGCTGATCGCCGCCATTAGTAGTAAAAAAAAAAAAAATTATAAAGATGCAATAAAACTATCCCCTATTTTGTAAACACTATAAATTTTGCGCAAGCCAACGGATAAATGCTTATTGCGATTTATTTTACATATATATATATATATATTTTTTGGGGTATATTTATTATAGCAAAAAAGTAAAAAAATATAGCATTTTTTTCAAAATTTAAGCTCTATTTTTGTTTCTAGCCCAAAAATAAAAACCGCAGAGGTGATAAAATACCAGCAAAAGAAAGCTCTATTTGTAAGAAAAAAAGGATGCCAATTTTGTTTGGGAGCCACGTTGCACGATCGCGCAATTGTCTGTTAAAGCGACGCAGTGCCAAATCGCAAAACCTGGCCGGATCCTTTAGCTGCCTAAAGTTCCCGGTCTTAAGTGGGTAAAGTAGTGCATGTTTCCCATGTTTATAATAATCCCTGCACAAAATTACATTTCTAAAGGAAAAAAAAGTAATTTAAAACTACTTGTGGCTATAATGAATTGTTTGGTCTCGGCAATACAGATAAAAGTAATAAAAAAAACAAAAAAAAACGGCATGGGTCCCCCCCAGATCATTACCAGGCCCTTTGGGTCTGGTATGTATATTAAGGGGAACCCTGCGCCAAATTTAAAAAATGGCATGGGGTTCCCCCCAAAAATTCATACCAGACCCTTTCCTGAGCACGCAACCTGGCAGGCCACAGGAAAAGAAGGGGGACAAGAGAGCGCCCCCCTCCTGAACCGTACCAGGCCACATGCCCTCAACATAGGGAGGATGTCCCCATGTTGATGGGAACAAGGCCTCATCCCACAACCCTTGCCCGGTGGTTGTGGAGGTCTGCGGGCAGGGGGCTTATCGGAATCTGGAAGCCCCCTTTAACAAAGGGGGCCCCCAGATCCCGGCCCTTCCCTATGTGAATTGGTAAAGGGTACATTGTACCCCTACCATTTCACCAAAAAAAGGTAAAAAAAACAAACACGCACATAGCTTGGGACAAGTCCTTTATTAAAAAATAAATAAAAATCCAGCGCTGTAATCCCTCTACGAACCGCTGCCACGATCGATACAGCCTCCATTTAAAATGTCAATAATATGACAATAATTTGCATATTAACCTTTAAAATTAGCACTTTGGATTTTTCATGTTCGTTTCCCATAGACTAACGGTGTTCGCGTGTTCGAATAAATGTTTTGCCTGTTCGCATGTTCTGCTGCGAACCGAACCGGGAGGTGTTCGACTCATTCCTAATCCCTATCCAAGTTATTACCCTCAATAAAAGAGACTGCTCTTTGACTCCAGTGTGTCTGTGAAGATTTGGTGTGTTTGGCTGTGCAGGGTGGGGGATCCCATATTACTAGCGTTTTCTTAGGGGTATGCTATCTTATGACTCCCAGGAATCTACTGAATGACATAGTTGGGCTGGTACTTTGCAGGAAGGTTTGGGCAGGATATCACTCTAGCTAGGCCGGTGTGCCAGCCCCCTGGTCACTATCAGGAAGCCATACCAGAGCATTGATTTGCAACCAATGCTGGAATGAGCACAAACACCCAGGATATGGCTGAAAGAGGCTGGAGGTTATCAGGGGAACTTAAAGCAGAGCTCCCACAGCCATACAATTTTTTTTTTCAGTAGGTCAATGGTTAATAGCAAACATTACAACAACTCACTTATTTGGTGTCCAAAGTCCACTGATTACGATTCCGTCTGTGATTTAGACTTATATTATGGTCGCATCACCATTCCCATTTTAACTGTGGGCATTGGAAGCCCACAGGCAGCCACTTTCTTGTTGCGGCACTCGTTTCTTTGTTTATGTCACGCGTCACTTCCGGGTTCGGAAATCGCATGATATTTGGAATCACAGCTCCGCAATGAATACTGGGAGCTTTGAGAGAAGCTCCCAGAGCACACTGCGTGGTACGGGAAGTGACACAATACCCGAAGAATACCCGCAGTTGTGCAGACCGGAAACATTATTAAACAAAAGGTACTGTACAGATCTAGAAATTAAAAACCTCTGTTTTAATTTTTTTTACTGTCGGCAGTATAATTGGGCTAATATGAAAACTAGGGTGGAGCTCCAATTTAAATGTAAAAATGAAAAAAATAAAAGATGACAACAGTATTATATGGAAAAAACAGCAGTTGTAAGGTCAATTACAGTAGTTAGGGAGTTAATCAACTTCACATTTCTTTTTAAATAAAGATTATAGACAATTTAGTTTAGAAAGTTGTAACTTTTTAAACTTCAAAAATGTAAAAAAATTAAATAAAATGAATTTGACCAAAACCCGAAATACTTCTCACCTTTAAGTTTTACCCATCTGTTTTTACATTCCAATTTCAAGGATCAGTACACCGCAAACATACATATTGATTATCTACTAAGCAAACCCAAATGGAACCTGGATTTACCTACTGTAAACCAACCAACTTTATTACACGTTCCCCAGAAACTTTCCTTCTGAGTGGCAGCTGTAATAGATATTACATATTGCTCAGTTTCCTCGGGGTCGGCGTGGTTAATGTATTCTGACATTAATGTAGAAGTCATTGATTTCTCTTCATATGGCCCTCATCAGATTAATCGCAAGAGATATTTTTAAATGGAAATCCCTCACCATCTGTCTTAATGTTGCAGATGAGATAATTAGATGCGATTAGACCTCATCAACGGTTCACTCTTGTTTAAATACTTTATTCATAAAGCGAGATGGGAGTGAAAATCCCTGTAGCAATCCCTGTTTATATTTTCGAATTAAAATGTTTGACTATGAGATGAGGCTTATTAGCAGTAGTAAATAGCGCATTTCATGCTACATCAAATAACAGTTAGCTGGTACGTTTTCTGCATATTTCAAGTTACTTTCATGATCTTGACGACTGCTTAAAGATGACCCTTGCTATCCATTTTGCTTTCACATCTAACAATATCTGTGCATAGAGGTTGTTTTAAGATGTTTATTGCACCCTCAGAGGAGCAGAATTGTCAAATGTGCTTGTTTTATAAGTCATTGCATTCATTGAAATCCTCATTAGTTTACCCATTGGTTGGAATCCTATTGGCTGATAATTCTTGGCATTCTAGCATAGCGAGCCCTTTTTTTGGAATAAACAAATAATCTAATTATTATTATTGATAATTGACCCTGTATTGTGTGAAGGAGTCCTGTGATAATGTGTTTTGCAAGTTAACAGACAGCCTAAAGGTCAGGTGTAGGAGTCATCAGTAGTTAATTAGCTCAGGTAGGCTGTGGCATTTAAATGATGCTCAATTGGACCAAAGTGTGCCAAAAAAAAATTCCCCACACCATTACAACACCACCACCAGCCTGAACCGTTGAAACAAGACAGAATGGATCCGTGCTTTCATGTGGTCTATGCCAAATTCTGACCCGACCATCTGAATGTTGCAGCTGAAATCTAAACTCGTCAGACCAGGCAATGTTTTTCCAATCTTCTATTGTCCAATTTTGGTGAGCCTGTGTGAGTTGTAGCCTCAGTTTCCTGTTCTTAGCTGACAGGAGTAACACCCGTTGTGGTCTTCTGATGCTGTAGTACATCTGCTTCAAGGTTCAATGTGTTGTGCCGTCAGAGATGTATTCTGCATGCTTTGGTTGTAAGTGGTTATTTGAGTTACTGTTGCCTTTCTATCATCCACTTAGTAATCAGTGCATATTTATAGCACTGATAACTGCATAAATATCAATGGTCCCAAAAATGTGTCAAGCGTGTGCAATCTCTCCATCCCAATGTCACAGTATAGCTGAAAATCGCTGATCACCACCATTACAAGTAAAAAAAAAAAAATGAAAATGCCATAAAAATGCCATAAACCTTTCCCATCAATATACGCAAACCAATCAATATACGTTTATTGCGATTTTTTGAACGAAAATATGTAGAAGAATATATATTGGCCTAAACTGAAATCATTTTTTTTTTAAAACATTTTTGGGAATATTTATTATACAAAAGGGTAAAAATATTGTGTTTTTTTTTTTTTTTTTGTCACTCTTTTTTTGCTTATAGTGCAAAAAAAACAAAAAGCGCAGAGGTGATCAAATAAAATAAAGCTCTATTTGTGGGGTAAAAAGGACGCAAATTTTGTTTGGGTACAGAATTGCCTGCCCGCGCAATTGTCAGTTAAAGTGACGCAGGGCCAAATTGTAAAAAAGTGCTCTGGTCAGGAAGGGGGTAAAATCTTTTGTGGCTGAAGTGGTTAAAGTGAATAACAACACCAAGTTCACTATATGGACCCCTTATATATGTGTATATACTGTATATGTGTACATGTTGATCATATCCCTCCGTAATCTCCTCTTCTCAAGAGGGAATAAATTCAGTTCCTCTAATCTGTCCTCATAACTGAGCTCTTCCATGTCTCCTATCAGTTTGGTTGCCCTTCTCTGCACTTTCTCCAGTTCTCCGATATCCTTTTTGAGAACTGGGGCCAAAAACTGAACTGCATATTCCAGATAAAGTCTTACTAGTGATTTGTACAGGGGCAAAATTATATCTCTCTCTCTCTCTGGATTCCACCCCTCTCTTTATTAATTTTTTCTTTTTTTATTTCCTCAAATTCAGAAAAAAAACTAAATTTAAAAACTTAAAATTATAGACTTAAATTAAAATGACTATTACCTGTTTTTGTTTTCTCTTGGGAATACTATATTCACCTACTTAGGTTTAATTGATCCCGATTTGTTCTAATGGTTTATTTCATTTAACAGTTACTATATTTTCATGTGACTCTCATAAGTATTTCGTCATATGCATTAATAAAGCAATCTTAATACTATGAGGTATCATCTTAATATACTATTTCTTCATACTTCAAGACTAAAACATGGTAATTTTTTCAAAACCAGATAATATATTGGTACCCAAATTTTTTGATACTATACCATTAGATTGCTTATTATCATTTATGTTTTATTTTATTTTATGTTTGATTATATTATTTTATAATCTCTTGAAAAACAATAACAATTATATATATACAGTATATATATATACACAGTGCAGAAAATAAGTATTTGAACACCCTGCTATTTTGCAAGTTCTCCCACTTGGAAATCATGGAGGGGTCTGAAATTGTTATCGTAGGTGCATGTCCACTGTAAGAGACATAATCCAAAAAAAAATTTCCAGAAATCACAATGTATGATTTTTTTAACTATTTATTTGTATGATACAGCTGCAAAGAAGTATTTGAACACCTGAGAAAATCAATGTTAATATTTGGTACAGTAGCCTTTGTTTGCAATTACAGAGGTCAAACGTTTCTTGTAGTTTTTCACCAGGTTTGCACACACTGGAGGTGGGATTTTGGCCCACTCCTCCACACAGATCTTCTCTAGATCAGTCAGGTTTCTGGGCTGTCGCTGAGAAACACAGAGTTTGAGCTCCCTCCAAAGATTCTCTATTGGGTTTAGGTCTGGAGACTGGCTAGGCCACGCCAGAACCTTGATATGCTTCTTACAGAGCCACTCCTTGGTTATCCTGGCTGTGTGCTTCGGGTCATTGTCATGTTGGAAGACCCAGCCTCGACCCATCTTCAAACTCTAACTGAGGGAAGGATGTTGTTGCCCAAAATCTTGCAATACATGGCCCCGGTCATCCTCTCCTTAATACAGTGCAGTCGCCCTGTCCCATGTGCAGAAAAACACCCCCAAAGCATGATGCTATTCTCAACTCCTGACTCATTGTTTTTTTGTCTATTTATAAACCCACAAGGTGTAGAGTTTTAGAGATGAAATGTTGGGATTTCCTAATTTATTCAATGTTTAGCATATTTTTTTTGTGCTTTTAGGAAGTATTGTTGTGATAATTTCTTATAAATAGATACAGTGCAGAAAATAAGTATTTGAACACCCTGCTATTTTGCAAGTTCTCCCACTTGGAAATCATGGAGGGGTCTGAAATTGTCATCGTAGGTGCATGTCCACTGTGAGAGACATATTCCAATTTTTTTTTTTCCAGAAATCACAATTTATGATTTTTTAACTATTTATTTGTATGATACAGCTGCAAAGAAGTATTTGAACACCTGTCTCAGTAGGGATGGTGTTCTTGGGATGGTACTCATCATTCTTCTTCCTCCAAACACGGTTAGTGGAATTATGACCAAAAAGTTCTATTTTGGTCTCATCTGACCACATGACTTTCTCCCATGACTCCTCTGGATCATCCAAATGGTCATTTGCAAACTTAAGACGGGCCTTGGCATGTGCTGGTTTAAGCAGGGGAACCTTTCGTGCCATGCATGATTTCAAACCATGACGTCTTAGTGTATTACCAACAGTAACCTTGGAAACGGTGGTCCCAGCTCTTTTCAGGTCATTGACCAGCTCCTCCCGTGTAGTCCTGGGCTGATTTCTCACCTTTCTTAGGATCATTGAGACCCCATGAGGTGAGATTTTGCATGGAGCCCCAGTCCGAGGGAGATTGACAGTCATATTTAGCTTCTTCCATTTTCTAATGATTGCTCCAACAGTGGACCTTTTTTCACCAAGCTGCTTGGCAATTTCCCCGTAGCCCTTTCCAGCCTTGTGGAGGTGTACAATTTTGTCTCTAGTGTCTTTGGACAGCTCTTTGGTCTTGGCCATGTTAGTAGTTGGATTCTTACTGATTGTATGGGGTGGACAGGTGTCTTTATGCAGCTAATGACCTCAAACAGGTGCATCTAATGTAGGATAATAAATGGAGTGGAGGTGGACATTTTAAAGGCAGACTAACAGGTCTTTGAGGGTCAGAATTCTAGCTGATAGACAGGTGTTCAAATACTTCTTTGCAGCTGTATCATACAAATAAAAATAGTTAAAAAATAATAAATTGTGATTTCTGGAAAAAAAAAATTGGAATATGTCTCTCACAGTGGACATGCACCTACGATGACAATTTCAGACCCCTCCATGATTTCCAAGTGGGAGAACTTGCAAAATAGCAGGGTGTTCAAATACTTATTTTCTGCACTGTATCTATTTATAAGAAATTATCACAACAATACTTCCTAAAAGCACAAAAAAAATATGCTAAACATTGAATAAATTAGGAAATCCCAACATTTCATCTCTAAAACTCTACACCTTGTGGGTTTATAAATAGACAAAAAAACAATGAGTCAGGAGTTGAGAATAGTCACACAATAAATTGTGTGACTATTTACTTTAATTATCAAATCGTGTGAAAAGCAAATTCTTGTTCATTTATTTCATCTTCACATGACTGAACTACTGAAGTGAACATATTTTGCACTCGCCAGTTTTGGTAAATCAACTCCCCATGTCTTGCTACATTCAGCCCTGTTATCAGAATCCACCAGCAACTAAAATAAAAGTTACAATCTCTCTTTTATAGCACACGTGGCTAAGAGAATTCAAAGGGAGCCTGCAACTTTTACGCCTAGTCCCGAATTACTACCCCTTACCACTTGTGATCTCACAATCAAACTCAGCCAACACGGTACTGGATTTTAATGGCGGTGTTTCACTCCTTTGTTAGTAAAATGATGTTCAATAATTGAAAACACATAGTCAACAATTGTAATTCCAAAATAAAGAGTGGATTGATGGTCATTGGTCCGTGAAGGTGCAATAGGTAGATAACACAAACAGCATTGTATCTGCGGCCCTACTCTGTTGCCTTCTATGACCCCAAGCATACCACACTAGAACCTGCTGAAGAATTCCCTCCATATCCTGGTGTCATACCATCAACCATGGGACCATATGACACCAAGGGGTGCTGTTTCTTAGATGGGTCACACACCCACTTCACGCACATAAGCGCCTTTCAAGATTTTTAACAACTGCCTGGTATATATACTGTAGATACAACTGTTATCAAAAAAATGTTGGTGGGTATCTGCACTAACTATAACAACAATAATATATAAAAGCAGCCAGCACAGTTTGTTGATCGTCAAACAATAAAGTCCAAAATGCAGCGGTTGAATTAACATGAAAATTCTTATAATAAGTAGATAGAAGATACAAAGGACCCTTCAACAGCTTCTGTGTGTATGGAAAGGCACACCACACCCAAGTGAATCCAATCTTCTTACCAGAAGGTAATAATACAGGTGATACTCGAAAAATTTGAATATCGTGCAAAAGTTCATTTATTTTACTAATGCAACTTAAAAGCTGAATCTAATATATGAGAGAGACTCATTACATGCAAAGCAAGATAGTCCAAGCCGTGATGTGTCATAATTGTGATGATTATGGCTTACAGCTCATGAAAACCCCAAATCCACAATCTCAGAAAATTAGAATATTACATGCAATCAATAAAACAAGAATTGTAAATAGAACAATATCGGACCTCTGAAAGCATGGATATGTGCTCAGTACTTGGTTTGTGCCCCTTTTGCAGAAATTACTGCCTCAATGTGTCGAGGCATGGAAGCTATCAGCCTGTGGCACTGCTGAGGTGTTATGCAAGACCAGGATGCTTCAAAAGCGACCTTCAGCTCTTCTGCATTGTTTGGTCTCATGTCTCTCATCTTTCTCTTGGCAATGCCCCATATATTCTCTATGGGGTTCAGGTCAGGCGAGTTTGCTGGCCAATCAAGCACAGTAATCCCACGGTCATTGAACCAGGTTTTGGTGCTTTTGTGTGGGGGAGGTGCCAAGTCCTGCTGGAAAAATGAAGTCAGCATCCCCATAGAGCTCATCTGCAGAAGGAAGCATGAAGTGAATGAATGAATGAAGAACTTGTATAGCACAGCACGTGCAAAGTAAATCGCCTCCAAAATCTCCTGGAAGATGGCTGTGTTGACCCCAGACTAGCACAGTGGACCAACACCAGCAGATGGCATGGCTCCTCAAATCAACACAGACCATAGAAACTTCACACTGGACTTTAAGCATCTTGCAGTGTGTGCCTCTCCATTCTTCCTCCATACTCCAGCTCCTTGGTTTCCAAATTAGATGCAAAATTTGGTCTAATCAGAAAAGAGGACTTTGGACCCCTGAGCAACAGACCAGGTGTGTTTTTCGTTAGCCCAGGTAAGACGCTTCTGACTTTGTTTGTTGTTCAGGAGGCTTGACAAGAGGAATACGACATTTGAAGCCCATGTCCAGGATCCGTCTGTGTGTGGTGGCTCTTGATGCACTGACTCAATCCAGCCTCAGTCCACTCCTTATGAAAGTCCCCAACACTTTTGAATGGCCTTTTCCTGAAAATCCTCTCCAGGCTGCGATCATCCCTGCTGCTTGTGCACCTTTTTCTTCCACACTTTCCCCTTACACATAACTTTCTTTTAACCACTTAAGACCCGGACCAATACGCTGGTAAATGACCCAAGGTGTTTTTGCGATTCGGCACTGCGTCGCTTTAACAGACAATTGCGCGGTCGTGCGACGTGGCTCCCAAACAAAATTTGCGTCCTTTTCTTCCCACAAATAGAGCTTTCTTTCGGTGGTATTTGATCGCCTCTGCGATTTTTATTTTTTGCGCTATAAACTAAAATAGAGCCACAATTTTGAAAAAAAACACAATTTTTTTACTTTTTGTTATAAAAAAAATCAAATAAACTAAATTTTAGTAAAACATTTAGGCCAAAATTAATTCAGCCACATGTCTTTAGTAAAAAAAAAAATCGCAATAAAAAAAAAATAGCTACCTAGCGGGAACAGCGACACTAATACAGCGATCAGAAAAATGATCGCTTAGTGATGCTGGCAATAGGGAGTGAAAGGGTTAACTAGGGCGGTGATCAGGGGGTTAAAACTTTATTAGGGGGGGTGGGGGGGCTATCCTGAACCTAACACTAACTGTTTTTTACACTGCCTGTCACACTGACACTAAATGCAGTGATTAGATCACTGCTTTCAGTGACACTGTGACAGGGGGGTGGGGGGGCGATCACAAGGGGTTAATTTGCCTATGTGAGTGTGTGTCAGTGTTGTGTTGGTGCACACTTACTTGTGATGTCTTCTCTCATCAGCAGCGCTGGGAAACAGCGCTGCGATGAGAGATTACATCATTTCCTCCTTCCTGTGTAAACACAGGAGGAGGAACTGACACGATGGGAGCGCGCTCCCATTGGCTGGGAGCGATCGCGGGGGGGGCGGAAATCACGGACATCCGCCCGCTCGTCGGCGATCGCTCCCAGAGGCAGGGGGACCCCCGCACGCTGCGGAGGGGGTCCCGATGGGACCCCCGAACCGCACGAAGGCGGGGACGTAAATTTACGCCCTTGTGCCTGTACGAGCCATTCTGTGGCCGTATATGTGCGTGCGGGGGTCCTTAAGTGGTTAATGTGCTTTGATACAGCACTTTGGAAACATCCAACTTCTTTTGCAATTACCCTTTGAGGCTTTCCCTCCTTATGGAGGGTGTCAATTATGGTTTTCTGCACAAATGTCAGGTCAGCAGTCTTTCCCATGATTGTGATTCCTACTGAACCAGACTGAGAGACCATTTAAAGGCTCAGGAACCCTTTGCAGGTGTTATGGCTTCATTAGCTGATTAGAGTGGGGCACTTTGAGCATAGAATATTGCACCTTTTCACAATATTCTAATTTTCTGAGATTGTGGATTTGGGGTTTTCATGAGCTGTAAGCCATAATCATCACAATTATGACAAATCACAGCTTGAACTATCTTGCTTTGCATGTAATGAGTCTCTCTCATATATTAGTTTTACCTTTTAAGTTGCATTAGTGAAATAAATGAACTTTTGCACGATATTCAAATTTTTCGAGTATCACCTGTATATAAACCGATTGGCCGATGCAAGCATGCTGAGAGCCCTGTTTTTTACTTTACATCATGATGACTTTATTCTACCATTACCTGTTAGGCTGGCCATACATGGTCGAATTTCAAAATAATTTTCTTTTGAAAATCAGAAAATGTGTGCATTTTGTGATGCAATGGTGCTATCATGGATTTCGAAATTCAACCAACCAAACCTTGAATTTCACCTCATGATGCTACAGAAAATATTTTTTTGTGGCTGGGAATCTTCTTTTCTTTTTAGGAATTTTCTTTTCTTGCACATGCGCATTGCCTTTTCAATTACATTTCTCGCACGATTCTCCCATCATTGATTAGAAAATTGTTTTGTTTTTACACAAATTTCCAACAAGTCTGATTACTTAAATTTCGATGGCCGCACAAAAATCGGCTGTTGCTGCAGCCCACTAATGGTGCAAAACATGAATGAAAATTGTTAGATACGATTTTAGAAATATAATTTTTTTCGAAATTCGACCAATGTATGGCCTGACTAAGTGAACTACGATAAACTACTGCTTTTTACCTTACGGGCTTCACTATTTGCTGCCTTTTCTTTCCATTTGGGTAATGCTAAACTGGTGAACAATTATCATTTCCACTCTTTGGAGTTCAATGAATTGGTGGCCATATGTTATTCAATGAGTGGACCTTTCTTGTTTTACCTGTACTATTTGGAGCGTGACGCCACGATTTCTTGTGATTGATGATTACATGCTTATATATAAGAAAAAATATCAGAAACTGTTCTAGGGCAGGTCTGATCCTAGGGCTCTATGGGAATAATAAGCTATATGACATAAGCTATGTGATTTTTTTTGCAGAAAAGCAGCTATTATAAAAGAAAGGTAATATATAGAAAATATGCCTCTAAAAAGAAACATTAACCACTTAAAGACCCCCGCACGCACATATACGGCCACAACATGGCTCGTACAGGCACAAGGGCGTAAATTTACGTCCCCGCCTGAGTGCGGTTCGGGGGTCCCATCGGGACCCCCTCCGCGGCGTGCGGGGGTCTCCCTACCTCTGGGAGCGATCCGGGATCTGCGGGCGGATGTCCGTGTTTTCCGCCCCCCCCGCGATCGCTCCCAGCCAATGGGAGCGCGCTCCCAGCCTGTCACTTCCTCCTCCTGTGTTTACACAGGAAGGAGGAAATGATGTATTCTCTCATCGCAGCGCTGTTTCCCAGCGCTGCTGATGAGAGAAGACATGACAAGTAAGTGTGCACCAACACAACACTGACACACACTCACATAGGCATATTAACCCCTTGTGATCGCCCCCCCCACCCCCCTGTCACAGTGTTACTGAATGCAGTGATTTAATCACTGCATTTAGTGTCAGTGTGACAGGCACTGTAAAAAACAGTTAGTGTTAGGTTCAGGATAGCCCCCCCACCCCCCTAATAAAGTTTTAACCCCCTGATCACCGCCCTAGTTAACCCTTTCACTCCCTATTGCCAGCATCACTAAGCGATCATTTTTCTGATCGCTGTATTAGTGTCGCTGTTCCCGCTAGGTAGCTATTTTTTTTTATTGCGATTTTTTTTTTTACTAAAGACATGTGGCTAAATAAATGTTTGACTAAAATTTAGTTTATTTGATTTTTTTTTAACAAAAAGTAAAAAATAGTGTTTTTTTTTCAAAAATGTCACTCTATTTTTGTATATAGCGCAAAAAATAAAAATCGCAGAGGTGATCAAATACCACCAAAAGAAAGCTCTATTTGTGGGAAGAAAAGGACGCAAATTTTGTTTGGGAGCCACGTCGCACGACCGCGCAATTGTCTGTTAAAGCGACGCAGTGCCGAATCGCAAAAACACCTTGGGTCATTTACCAGCGTATTGGTCCGGGTCTTAAGTGGTTAACAGCGCTATGTGGGATATTGAAACATTCGATTGAACCTATTAATCCCAATCTGCTATAAATGACTAATGTAATCACACTGAAAAAAACTCCTTGTGACCAACATCAATAATAAAAGATAATATCATGAAAAACACAGAACACCACCAGACAATAATTGAATGTTGCATGTGTTATCAAAAAATCAAAAAGTCTCTTATTCAATTGTAATTTCCTTAGGGCGCCTCTGAAGACGTGAGCCAATCACGAAACGTGTCAGGGCGTAGCTACACGATCTGTTTCCACACACAGAGTTTGACTGATCCCAGGACTCATCAGCTGGAGCTGGGCTGACAAGCACCTTTACCTGCGTGAGCTACAGTTTAAACTACTGATGTGCTGTTTTTATTATTCAAACATTGTAAGCATATTTATTGGTGTGGGGCTTTTATTCTGAATAAATACAGTATCACACTATGCTCTATTCCTCTGCTTTTATTTCATGACCACTCATGTAATGCTCCCATTCATCACAACAATCCAAAGGATTCCTGGAGGATTATTGGAAGTTGGGCTGACTTTCAGAGGAAAGAGGACATCTGAGCTTAAGAGGAGACCTCATTAAACTACGGAGTCAATTAACCACTTAAGGACTGCCGCATGTACATTTACGTCGGCAGAATGGCACCGATAGGCACATCAACGTATATATACGTTGGTGCCTTGGGGGGTTCGGGGGTCCAATCGCCCCCCCCCCGTACATGCGGCGGTCCGCGCGGCTGTAGGAACGATCCAACAAGAGGGGGCGGCTATTCGTTTTTGTCTGCCCCCTCACGATCACTCCCAGCCAATGCGCGCGAACGCCCGCCCTGTCACTTCCTCTTCCTGTGTAAACACAGGAAGGAGGAAGCAATGTGATCTCTCCCTCTGCGGTTTTTTTAACCACCGCTGAGGAGAGATCACATCACAAGTAAGTCTGCACTAACACTACACTGCACTAACACTACACATAGTCACATTTAACCCCCCCGATCGCCCCCCCTCCCCCTGTCACAGTGTCACTGAATGCAGTAATCATACATGTATGATTACTGTATTTAGTGTCAGTGTGACAGGCAGTGTGACAGTCAGTTAGTGTTAGGTCCTGGGTAGCCCCCCTACCCCCCTAATAAAGTTTTAACCCCTTGATCACCGCCCTAGTTAACCCTTTCACTCCCTATTGCCAGCATCACTAAGCGATCATTTTTCTGATAGCTGTATTAGTGTCGCTGTTCCCGCTAGGTAGCTAATTTTTTTTTATTGCGATTTTTTTTACTAAAGACATGTGGCTAAATAAATTTTGGCCCAAATGTTTGACTAAAATTTAGTTTATTGATTTTTCTTATAACAAAAAGTAAAAAAGATTGATTTTTTTTCAAAAATGTCGTTCTATTTTTATATATAGCGCAAAAAATAAAAATCGCAGAGGCGATCAAATACCACCAAAAGAAATCTCTATTTGTGGGAAGAAAAGTACGCAAATTTTGTTTGGGAGCCACGTCGCACGACCGCGCAATTGTCTGTTAAAGCGACACAGTGACGAATCGCAAAAACCCCTTGGGTCATTTGGCAGCATATTGGTCCGGGTCTTAAGTGATTAAGGAGTTCTAAAGGCAACAAACACCACTGGTGTCTGGTGAGTGAGTAGAACTCCTAAGGGAGAAACTTTTGGAAAGAACGCAAGTGATGCTTCAGGATTAACCCTGCAATAAGGAAATTACAATTGAATGAGAGACTTTTTGATTTTTTGATAACACATGCAACATTCAATTATTGTCTGGTGGTGTTCTGTGTTTTTCATGATATTATCTTTAATTATTGATGTTGGTCACAAGGAGGTTTTTTCAGTTTTTTTCAGTGTGATTACATTAGTCAATTAAAGCAGATTGGGATTAATAGGTTCAATCGAATCTTTCAATATCCCACATAGCGCTGTTAATGTTTATGTTTAGAGGCATATTTTCTACATGCTTATATATCATTAAATTTTGGTAAGCAGATTGGATTCACTTGGGTGTGGTGTGCCTTTCCATACACAGAAGCTGGTGAAGGGTCCTTTGTATCTTCCATCTATATATTGAAAGAATTTTCATGTGAATTCAAGCGCTGCATTTTGTACTTTTATATATAGATTAAAGCTTGAGTGCTCCCATCATCCAGACTACTGGGCAGGCAGGGGCAGTGGGAGTTCTCCAGGCAATGGGACCAATGTTGCAAATAATATAATATCTGAATTTTGACCATTCTCTGGTTCCAGTCAGACAAGCTGAGGCTAAAGCTGTCTTGGAGAACAGGATGCGACAACCCCCCCCCCCCCCCCTGCAGGACTGTAATCTGTTACACACGACTCCGAAGAGTCTATGAAATCCTCTGTTGGGCATCTCGACAAACAAAGAGGAATTACTATGTCAACATACTTACGATGATCAAGAGACTAGCCCTCTATTGGAGATTAAATGGGCAAGATTGCCCCCAGTGGCTAGGTAGGGAAGGACAATCGGTAACAAGGAAAATAAGCAGGGGCGTGCAACGATTGGTCGAATGGCAGATGGGTGGCAATGGGAGGGTGCTGGAATAGTGTATGGATCAGGTCCTTTAAAACTGAATGAGAGAGCCTCTATGAGCATCTTGAGCTCAGCCAGTGAATAAGGAAGTAACACTTCCTTCCTCACTGGCTGAGCTCAAGATGCTCATAGAGCATCTTTCATTGTTATTTCCAGTACTGTTATTAGGCCATAGATATTTGTTGTTAGAATGTGATATTCCTACTGTGAAAACTGGGGAGGGGGAGCCCCACGACCACGCACATACTCTTATTGGTTAGCTACTTAGTTCTTGGGGCTAGGAGCCCAGGGTCTGGTGGTATTAACCCTTAGTGAGGGTCGGATGGTATTAACCCTCTCTGTCACGTGACGCCACTGTAGTCTTGGTATACCCCAGGAAACTACAGCTCCGGGGGCCTCCGTATCCCCGCTGGCTAGGGTGGTAATAACACAGTCCACAACAGGGGTCAATATAACGAAGGCTTTACTGGCATGAAGACAGATGTCAAAATCTTCACAGCGTTCACACAAAGTGTCGCAAAGGTTCCACAGACAGTCTCTAGAGGACCACACAGCTGATAATGCTTGGGCTTGGCTTATCATATATCCTCGGCTTTTGCGGCCGGATTAGTAATACTGGGCCTATGCTTGACTAGGCTGAAGAATAGATGCACTTACTGAAGTGTCGGTAGACTTGAGGCTTTTCGTCAGAATGACGGATTACGATAATTGCGCTGAAGTACTGATTCTATAGTATTTAGGGGTACTCCGCGATTTGCTGTACTTTCTCCTGAACGGGAGGTCTCTGGCCTGCACTGATTCTTCTCTGACTGAAATCTGCTCTGACCTGCCAGAAACTGTGTGTAGCGCTAGACTCTCCTAAACAGGAACTCCCACCCCTTATATAGACGTGAGGAGACTGAAGCCCATTGGTTGAGAGCTGAGGGAGACTGAAGCCCATTGGTTGAGAGCTGAGGGAGACTGAAGCCCATTGGCTGAGAGCTGTGGATCATAGAGACTTATCTGTATTCCCCTTGGAACTTACATTTAAAGTTTGTTACAAGTTAAAGTATAATACAACACCATAAGGTCTTGTCTAGCACTTAATCCTACTGACTCTCATACACTCTGACTAAACATAAAATGGCGGAGTAAAACTCTTAAAGCTATACGCACCTAATAAATGTATTATCAACCATAACAGTATAAATCACATCATGACTAGGTGAGTCCCTGCAGGGGAGGCCCCACAAGCCGAGGGTCTCAATCTGACAGGGCCTACAGCAAATACCTGTACTGGGACACCACACTACTTTGAAGGAAATAAATCCAATTGCCCAGATTCACAAAGCACTTACGCCGATAAGTGCAAATTTGCGCCGGCGTATCTGTGCTCCAGACCCGCAAACCAACATAAGCCTAAAAACTGGCCACCTTACGCCGACGTAGCTTACATAACCCGGTGTGGTGTGGGCGCACTTTTCGTCTGGACGCATGTTGCTGCTCCCATTGATTAGGCATTCAAACATGCAAATGAGGGAAATACGGCGATTCACGAACGTATGTGCGCCCGACGCATCCTGCGCGAGGTGTGCGTAAATTTTACGTCTGGCGTAAAGTTATTCCCTATAGATGAGGTGCAACCTGGCAACAGACATGCAAAGGTCTGCACCAGAGAACACAGGCCGGCCTATTGGGCGTACATTACGTTCACGGCGTACGCGGTGATCCGGCGTAGCTTAGGCAGTTGTGCCGGCGTGGTTGTGAGCCTGCGCATAAGGGTGCAGTTTCATGCGTCCACGTCACGACAATGTCAAGGCGCATGCGCAGTTCGTGATACGCCGGGCGCAAAACACTGCACCATGCTCGGACTATCATTTGCATGGGGTCACGCCCACTTCCACCTACGCCGGCCTGCGCCTTCGAAAAAAAGGGATTTTTAAATACAGCTTACCTGTAAAATCCTTTTCTTGGAGTACATCACGGGACACAGAGCGGCATATTCATTACTATGTGGGTTATATGGAGTACCTTCAGGTGTGGACACTGGCAATCTCAAACAGGAAGTCCCCTCCCTATATAACCCCCTCCCCTAGAGGGAGTCCCTCAGTTTTGTAGCAAGCAGTATGCCTCCCAAAATGGTCACCCAAAAGAGGGGTGGGAGCTCTGTGTCCCGTGATGTACTCCAAGAAAAGGATTTTACAGGTAAGCTGTATTTAAAAATCCCTTTTTCTTTCTCGTACATCACGGGACACAGAGCGGCATATTCATTACTATGTGGGATGTCCGAAAGCAATGCTTTAATGAGGGGAGGGAGACATCTTCCAAAGAAGGATTCAATTTAGAGATAAACTCAAATCATAATAATAATTCTAACTTAGTCAAGAAAAAAACTTTTTTTTTTTTTTTTTTTTATAACCAAGGGTGTTTCTGATCCCGAGGATTTCAAACTGCAGCCTGTAGTACTGCCTGACCAAAGGCAGCATCCGCATTTCTTCTCACGTCTAGTTGATAAAACCTTGTAAACGTGTGGACTGATGACCACGTTGCCGCCTTGCATATCTGAGCCATAGAGATCTGATGGTGTGCTGCCCAAGAGGCGCCCATGGCCCTGGTAGAATGGGCCTTTACCGACAACGGAGGAGGCAACCTCTTCAACCCGTAGGCTTGAATGATTAATTGTCTAATCCATCTCGAGATGGTGGATTTTGCAGCTGCCTGCCCCTTCTTGGGGCCATCTGGTAGAACGAATAACACATCTGTTTTCCGGATCTTTTCTGTAGCTTTAAGATAGGCCTTCATGGCCCGGACAATATCCAAGGTATGCCGCAACCCCTCCTTTCTAGATGTAGGTTTTGGAAAGAAGGATGGAAGTACCAAATCCTGGTTTAAGTGAAATTTGGATATAACCTTTGGTAGAAAGGAAGGATGGGGCCGGAGACCTGCCCTGTCCTTATGCAGAACGAGATATGGTTCCTTACACGATAAGGCTGCTAATTCTGACACTCTCCTGGCCGAAACTATGGCGACCAAGAAAACCAATTTTCTTGTCAGTAAGACTAAAGGAATCTCAGCCAACGGCTCAAAAGGCTGTTTCTGTAGAGTGGACAGGACAAGATTTAAGTCCCATGGACAAATTGGTGACTTGACAGGAGGATTAATACGCAAGACCCCCTGTAAGAAGGTCTTTACCAGCGAGTGGGTGGCCAGCGGCCTCTGAAACCACACTGACAGAGCTGAGATCTGTCCCTTGATTGTGCTTAGTGCCAGGCCTTTATCCACTCCTAGCTGGAGAAAAACTTAACACCCTATCAATAGTATATTTGCGGGAATTCCATCTTTTGGATTCACACCAGCCTACGTAGTTCCTCCACACCCTGTAATAAATCACCCTGGAGACCGGCTTTCTAGCCCTAATCAGGGTAGGAATTACCTGCCTAGACAGGCCTCTATCCCTGAGAATCAGGGATTCAGCCTCCAGGCCGTCAAATTTAGACGCTGTAATGTAGGGTGGAGGATCGGGCCTTGTGAGAGTAGGTCTGGTTGTAGAGGAAGAGTCCAAGGGTCTCCCACTGCCATCTTCAGGACTAGTGAGTACCAAGTCCTCCGGGGCCAAGCCGGAGCTACTAGAATGACTGGCTTGTTCTCCACTCTGATCTTGCGCAACAGGCGCGGGAGTAACTGTAGTGGAGGGAATGCATATTGAAGTCTGAATTGATGCCAAGGGCAAACCAACGCATCGGTTCCGCCGCCCCAGGCCATAGGATCCCTCGCTCGCGACACGAACCTGTCTAGTTTCTTGTTGAACCTGGATGCCATTATATCTACGTCCGGCATTCCCCACCTCTGGCAGATTGTCTGAAAGACCTGGGGATGCAGAGACCACTCCCCTGGCAACAGACTCTGGCGACTTAAGAAGTCTGCCTGCAGGTTGTCCACTCCGGGAATGAATATCGCTGAAATGCAGGGTACATGAACCTCCCCAATGCCCATTGGGTAAAAATCTCTTCCAAGTTCACCTCCCTCTGAGCGGCCTGGCTCCTGGTTCCCCCCCCCCTTGGTGGTTTTCCATGTATGCCACCGCCGTGGCATTGTCCCCCTGACTGGAAAATTCTCCCTCTCTTTACCCATTCCTCAATCAGGAACCCCTCACAATTAATCTGGAGGTCCAAGCCAGAAGGGCTAGGCGGGCAGCTCTGATTTCCAAGATATCCCTGATGGGGAGCTGCCTCTCTACAGCTTTCACCCACCCAGTTCCCTGGCGGGAGAACCCCTCGTCTTCAAGACCGCCCCCCAGCCTGCCAGGCTGGCGTCTGTGGTAACTACCTTCCAGACAACAGGGCTGAAGGATTTTCCCTTTAGAAGATTCCAACCCCTGAGGGTTCAACCACCAGGCCAGGCTTTGTCCATTCAATCACCCTTGATGATAGCGTCAAAGGGGACTCTAACTCTAAGGCATGTGCCCTCTTGCCCCAGGCTGCTAGAATGGCTGCCTGTAGGACCCCCTGCGAGTGTGGATCTGAGCGTATGGTACTGCCTCGAATGTGGCCACTAGCTTGCCTAGTAATCGCATACACAGGCGAATACCCCTTGGTTTTTTCTTGTTTAGAACCAACTGAACCAACCCCTTGATAGCTTCGATCTTTACAAGGGGCCCCCTCCCCCCCTCAGGAACACCTTTTGATGTTCTGTGTCTAACCTCATGCCGAGGTATTCCAACTGCTTTGTAGGCTGGAACGCTGACTTTCCCCGGTTCAGGACCCAGCCGAATTCTTCGAGGTACCGAACCGTGAGGTTTACCACCTGCCTTTTGCAGACCCGGCCGTGAGTGATCTATGATTAAAAGGTCGTCCAAGTACCCAAGTGCTAGGACTGTGACCCCTTGGATCCTTAAATTGGCCAGAATTGGGGCTAGGATCTTCGTGAATACCCGGGGGGCCGTGGCCAGCCCGAAGGGGAGCCCCCCACCCCCGCCCTGAATTGGAAGTGTCGCTGCCCCACCCACCCAAACCCCCCCCCCCAAAACCCCCCCGCGAAGCGTAAAAACCTTTGATGCGACTCCTTTAAAGATTGGTACATGAAGCCACCAGTAAGCATCCTTTATGTCTATGGAGGCCAGAAAATCGTCCTTTCCCCTGAAGCGTGGCGGCTGCTGACCGGATGGATTCCATCCGGAAGGAACGAACCCTTAGGTAACCGTTTAACCTCTTTAGGTCCAAGATTGGCCTGACATCGCCGTTGGGCTTTGGTATGACAAAGAGATTGGAATAGAAACCTAGGCCTTGCTCTTCCCTTGGTAGCCTTGATTCTTGAAAATGAGGCGGATTCCGGACAAATACCTTAGAAACTCAGTCTGTAACCTGTGGTTACAACCCCCCCCCATGCCCGGACCCATTTGTCGGGGATCTTGGCTTCCCAAACTTCTGAGAAGAAACGAAGCCTTCCCCCCCACCCCCCAAGACCACCCCCCAGTGGGGGCGCCCCTTCACCCAGACATAAGGCAGACTTAGGGGCTGTCTTTGACGGCTTGCGATACCACGGCCTCTTACCCCCCAGGGGTCTGTCCCTGCGATCTACTGTTAACGTTGGATCGTGCAGGCGGCCGTCGATACTGCCTGGAATTTGAGGGCCCCGAGACAGGAAAGAGCTGCCTTTTAAATGTAGGAGCCCGGAATGTCTTTTTGACCGGTAAAAGGGTACTCTTGTCATTTGAAATAGTCTGAATATATTTATCCAGATCCTCTCCGAAGAGTCGTCCTCCATGGAAGGGAAACCCTGCCAGAAGCTTTTTGCATGGGGGCTCCGCCGCCCAGTTCTTCAACCATAAGAGCCTTCTCATGTGCACCAAACATAGTGATAAACGAGAGGCCTGCTGGATGGAATCTTTTATAGCATCTACCGCAAAACACAGAGCTCTGGGAATGTCAGAAAACTCTTCTGCTTGTTGGGTAGGCATGTCCCTTAACATTTCCTTTGTCTGGTCTTTTAATGCCTGACAAACTCCAATTGCAGCCACCGCTGGCTGCACCACTGCTCCTGCCGTAGCAAAGGATGCTTTTAAAAGTGTCTCTAATCTTTTATCAACCGGATCTTTAAACATATGTATGTTTTCCACCGGGCAAGTTAGTGATTTATTCACACATGAGATGGCTGCATCCACTACTGGGAGCCTCCACCTCTTGGAGAACTTTTCCTCCATGGGGTAAATGACCGCAAATCTTTTCGGTGGCAGAAAAATCCTGTCCGGCCGTACCCAATCCCGAAAGATCAATTCCTCCAAGAGAGGATGGACCGGAAAAACTGCGTTGTTTAACGGAGCTTTCAAAGAGCCCAGAGAGGATACCGGAGGAACCTGAGGCTCTGGCAATGGTAAACTAAATGCCGAGCGGACCATGTCCGTCAAAGACTGCACCCACAGTCTCTCTGTCTGGGAGTCTGAAAATGGTTCCTCAGAGGCAGATCCCTCAATCCCTGAACCCTCTTGGTTCAGGTCTAGTTGATCCTCCTGTGATTCCAATTCCTCTAGAGAGAGAATCTCAGCATCTGAGGATACACCTCCTGGTGATGGGGATCTAACCCGTTTCTTACCAGGAATAGCTCTAGCGATCAATGTTGCTATTCTCTCTTCTAGCCCCCCTAGGGATACGGCTAGCATCTCCTCTGTGATAAACACAGGGCTGGGCTGATCTGGGCCAGCCTCCGCACCAGATCCCCCTAATGGCTCATCCAAGGCGCTTCTTATGTTAATAAGTTGCGGGGAAAGTATCGGCATATCAGAATCAGAAAGGGAACCCTTTTGTTTTTTGGTCTTCTTTGTACCCTTTGACCCCGAACCCTTGGAAGCCATAATACAAAATCGAGGGACTCCGCCCACACAACAGACTGTAGTGGGCAGGAGTACAAAAATCAGAGTTTAGGGACAATAGATCACTAATGCCCAAAAACTGATGGGATCCCGTATGTTCTTTTTTTTTTTTTTTTTTTTTTAAATATATTATATATTTTCTTTTGACAACATACCGTGACCCCCAAACTAAGTTTGCCAGCCTCCAAACCTGCTGCAAAAAAGGGGGATTTCTTGGCTTAACAAAAAGGTATTGGAACAAAGTCCACATGTACTACCCCTCTTCCGCCACCGGGAGTCACTGTTCTGCCGCTCTGCGTCCTCTCCTCTGAAAATCAGCCTCAGACTGAGCACTGACAATGCCTGCTGTCTATAACAGCACAAAGGCGCGCCCCTGTATGACGCTGCAGGCACGCCCCCCCCCCCCGCCGCCCTCCTGTCTGAACGGCGCGAAAAACGTCAATAAGACGTGCGCGCGCACGCGCGCGCGCGTATGCCGGAAACAGGAGGAACATGGAGGAGCCGCGCTGCTGGAGATCCAGGAACGCAGAAACAGGCGGCAGATTCAAACCCCCGGCCAGGTAGGACTCTCCAAAGGCCCCTAGGGATCCTTACTAGCCCTAGGAAGAAACAGCAGGTTTAGCTAGCACACATATTTAGACAGGGGGACCTAGTGATGGGGGAGAAAAGGTGTCATCCTGTCTCTCTTTAGACATAGTGAACAAGGTTGCCCATGCAGAGCATACTTAGGCTATCCCCCCTTTTAGGTTACCCCGGAGAGCCTGCTGTCGAACCAAGTCCCGCAGGCTCCCCCTTACCTGCTCCATGCTGCAGGATGTTTGTCCAGCAAACTGATCCAATCTTCTCCCATCTCCGTGGGTAGCGTAGTAGACCTTCAGGCCCTGGGGTCCTATGAAGGTACCCACTGTCCTGGACCTATATAGCACCCTGGCAAACAGGAACTTATGGTTTTTACAAACTCCAAGTCCTGGGCCCAGGGTCCAGCCCTCCAAAGAGGAGCATTATAGGCAAAACCCCACGGCTTGGGGCCCGGGTACTGTCCACTTTGGCACTGAGGCTCCTTGGACAGATCCGGTTAGCCCGCCCTTAATCCCAAGGATGTGGAGCAAAGCTATTCCGTGACCAACACCTAAGACACTGGCGAAAAAACTGAGGGACTCCCTCTAGGGGAGGGGGTTATATAGGGAGGGGACTTCCTGTTTGAGATTGCCAGTGTCCACACCTGAAGGTACTCCATATAACCCACATAGTAATGAATATGCCGCTCTGTGTCCCGTGATGTACGAGAAAGAAATATGCCACGCCGACGCAGCGTTGGGAGCAATAGCTTGCTGAATGCAGTGTTTGCCTCTCCACGCTGCGTCGGTGTGGCGTACAGCGTTTGCGATACGGCGGCGTAATTTGTGTGCCCAACTCTCTGTGAATCTGGACTAATGTGTTTAACTAGCAATTGTGTCAGGCCGCGTACACACGACCGTTTTTTTCGGCAGAATCCATCAAGAAACTTGATGGGAGACGTATTCTGCCGAGAAAAACGGTTGTGTGTACACTTTTCGCCTAGAAAACCTTCAAGAAACACGTCGAGCCAAAAAGAGAGCAGGTTCTCTATTTTCTCAACGGGAGTCGAATTTGGCGCGTCGAGTTTCTCGTTGGGCTGTTTTCCGACGAGAAACTCAAGCGTGCATGCTTAGAAACCCGCGCACCTTCTGTAAAAGTAGCGTTTGGAATGGAAATAGCACATTTGTCACGCTGTAACAGACTGAAAAGTGAAAATGTCTCTTGCCAAACTTTTCAGTAACATGAGATTAGCAAAAGCAGCCCCAAGGGTTGTGCCAATGGAATCAAACTTCCCCGTTGTTGTATGTGTTGAAGTCACCGCGTTTGAGAATGAGGAGATTTGGTCTTTAACGTGTGTGCGTAAAGCAAGCTTGTCGAGTTCCTCGACAAGCCTAACAAGGAACTCAACGAGGAAAACGATGTGTTTCGCCCGTCGAGTTCCTCGGTCATGTGTACGCGGCCTCAGTCTTTATAACTAGCATTATAGCCTTAAGCCTAGCACATTCTGGTCTTATATATTAGCAAACAAGAGACTCATGCACATTAATACAGATTAAATAGTTATATAGTATAGGTTACAATATAGATATGTATATATCTATATTGTAGCAGAGCGTCCCAGAGAGAGCCTGGGAAAGTCCAGTTCGGGGTTTATACCTCTCCCAGGCTCCTCTCTTACACATTCAGGGATCTCTGATCCCTGATCCAGTTCAGGTGTTGGCCCTCTCCCCCAGGCCAATTTAAGCTCACCTGAGCAGTCAGCCTGTGCTCTTGTCCTGGGAAACAGATAGGGCCAGATTCAGGTAGAGTTAGGCTGGAGTATCAGTGATACTCCAGCCTAAGGGTCCTTTCACACTAGCGGACCGTTCATCCGTTCATTACAAGTCCGTTTACGGACTTGTAATGAACCCCTATGGGAGCGGATCCGTTAGCGGATGATGCATCCGCTAACGTCCGCCAGATCCGCATCCGTTTTTGCGGACGGAAAAATGCCCTTTTTTTCTTCCGTCCGGCCAAACGGATCGGATGCAAACGGACAGACGGTCCGTTTCCATCTGACTCCCCATAGGGGAGAGCGGAGGAGAGACGGGGCGGTCCCTGCACAGTGTTCCCGCTGATTAACGCCGAGAATATGTTAATCAGCGGGAATCGGAAATTCACGATCATATTCGGGCGCGACGCAGTGACTTTCCGACGTTTCCATAAGAGATACGCGGCGCAAAGATAAAGCAGCCCCCTAGTGGAGTATCCTATGTTAAGTATGGCCGTCGTCATCGCGTCAAAAAAAAAAAAAATTGCGTCGTTTGCGTAAAACGTCCGTGAATGGGGATTGACGTCATTGACGTTCCCTGAAAGAATTTGGAGCATGCGCACTGACAGTCGAACGTTCGCCGCGGGATCGCACATAGTTAACATAATACACGCCCCCTACCCGCCCAATTTGAATTCCGCTGGCTTTTGCTGCAGACAGTGTCAGTGTTAGTGTTGAGAGAGCAGGACGCTCTCAAACGAGTCGGCTCTCTCCCAGGGATAGCATAGCTAGGCAGGGTCCTCCCACTGTGTGGCTCCAGTGCTCACAGACAGGCAAGGCTTCCACCTCCCTGTCATTCACTATTGCTGTCCGCTTGCCTCTGATCACCTCTGCCCGCTGACCCAGGCCTCCCCTGGCGCCTTCTTCTCACATCAGGTAAGAGCCTTACTGGGATACATTGGCGGCCGTCCTTCTTAGGACAAGCCGCCGTAACCACCTATGCCCCACGGCTCTCCCCTGCTCTTTTCCCCCCTCCTCGGTGCCCCCTCATCACCATCACCACTGTGGCAGCCCCTCCACCACCTTCCCACCGCAATCGCCGCCATTTCGGGTGCTTTTTTCAGACACCCGCGCCAGCCTGTGGGGAATCGCGGCACCGCGATCTAGGAAAGACCGCGGCTTCACTTGCGGCCTAACGCCGCGCCGCTGCCCACGCGCTGCCATCGCCTCCTAACAAGCCAGGAAACTCCCCCTTACCCCAGAAGGATACCTTCTCCTCCTGGGTATAGATCCAGCACCCCCCGGCATCCCCGATCCATCCAAATAGCAGCACTTAGGCTAAAACCATGTCACCCGATCGGTAGCCATCTTGCTACACCCAACTACAAGGGCAACTCTCACTCAACTCCCATTGCAACAAAAATAGAACTTGATCCAGGGTTCATCCGATCGCCTCTCAAGGGGTCAGGAAGGAATTTTTTGGCCCTACTGCAGTATATTGGCGTAGCACTGCCAGGGTTTTTTTTTGCCTTCCTCTGGACCAAGGCTAGAGAGAGGATTCACCGAATCCTTGAATCACCACCCCCCCCACCTCCCTGGGGTTTGGCGACCATGGTTAATCGGCAATATTCCGCAGAAACCATTTGGGATCTGAGGCGATTTGTCGCAACGTTACCTGCCGTCACCAAAAAAGCCCTAAGAAGTCTACGACTTTTGAGAAACGATCGAAGATCGACTATCAAAAATCGCTGCCATTTATCCCAGCCTAAGCACATATCATGTGCTTTGATCAACACAAGATCGGCAGTAAAACACCGATTGGAAATCCATGATTTCATATTGCAATACGATTTAGACTGCCTCTTTATTACAGAGAGCTGGTTGACAGCCGACTGCAACACCATTCTAGGAGAACTGGTGCCAGAAAATTACCGTATCATAACGGAAAACAGAATAGGGCAAAGAGGAGGAGGACTGGCGGTGATCCACAAGACTCACCTTAGGATCACCAAACCAGTCCTTCAAAACCCTCTTCCATTCATGGAAACCCTTACTCTACAACTGCAAACAAATTCAAAGGAGACCGTCCATATTCTGCTCTGCTATAGGCCTCCTGGCCCAAAATCGCAGCTGCTATCATCATGGACGGATTTCTTCTCCACTTACACCCTCAACAGCAAACATCTTTTGCTGCTCGGGGATTTCAATCTCTGGGCCAACTCCTCAAAAGACCCCATTGCCGATGCCTTTATTAACCACCTGGAAGATTTAGAGTTACAGCAACTAGTATGTGGACCCACACATGCTTCAGGTCACACACTTGATCTTATTTTCAGACAAGATCTGGAAATAACAATTTTGGAAAATGAAAAGTTGCCATGGACAGACCACCATGCAATTAAATTCATTATTTCCACAATCCCCCCCGCAACAAAAACATCAAATCCAGTGACAACACACTGGACCAGATGTCAGAAGAAGCTCCACTCGGAACTCTTCAAATCCACTTTAAGGGAAAAAATAGAAGCAACTCAGCCGCATCGAACGGCCGTTGAAACACTGGATGCCATAAATTCGGCCATGCTACAGTCAGCCGACTTGGTAGCGCCGAAACGCAAAACCCGCATCCGGAAAAACAACCGCAGCTGGTTTAACAACCAGCTGTCGGTACTGAAGCAAGAACGCAGAAGGGCCGAATCCGCCTGGAAGAGAAGTTCTTCAGAGCTAAACCTATCCATCTACAAGGCGACAACAAGAATATACCACAAAGAAATCTTCAAAGCCAAGAAAAAATTTTTTTCGTAGGCTATCAACAGCGCCTTAAACTGCCCCCGCGAACTCTTCAAGATGGTCACCCAGACCATGAAGCCAGGATGTATTGAAGCCCCCAGTTCAGACACACAAGAATTTAGCAATGAACTATCGGATTACTTCATTAATAAAATCGAGGCAATCCGTGAAAGCATTCAGCAAAACAATTCTCCCCTCAGCCCCCCCTACAGCTTCTCACCCAACACCCATAGTAATTCTCCTATATCCGGTAAGTTCACTCTGGAACCAATCTCCATCGAGGCCACTAAGAATGTCATTGGCGCTTTGCGTAATGGCACAGCGCCAAATGACATTATCCCCACAAAACTGCTGAAGGAATGCGCCTACATCCTGGCTCCTCCCATCACGCAGCTTATCAACCAGTCTTTCTTGGAGGGCATATTCCCCTTACAGTTGAAAGAGGGTATAATCCAACCCATCCTGAAGAAACCCTCCCTGGACCCCAAGGACCCACTCCACCGCCGTCCCATAACAAGCCTCAATGTACTCTAAAAGGTAATGGAAAAAGTAGTGGTACAACAGCTGCAACAGCATCTGGATACCCACAAGTTACTTGACCCATTGCAATCAGGCTTCCGTCCCGGACACGGGATGGAAACAGCATTGCTGAAAATATGGGACGATGTTCTCAAGGCCGCAGACGAAGGAGAATCTTGTCTTCTAGTTCTGTTGGACCTAAGTGCAGCTTTCGACACTGTAGACCACAAACTGTTACTGACGCGGCTTGCTGAAGTAGCCAGAGTCGCAGAAGGTGATTTATCTTGGTTCTCCTCTTTTCTGGAAAACCGATCACAAACAGTGAAGTTAGGACCTTTTACGTCTGAGAAACGCACAGTATCATGCGGAGTCCCTCAAGGATCGCCTCTGTCACCGGTGCTGTTTAACATCTATCTTCGTCCTCTTTTTGAGATTATCAGCAGCCAAAAACTGCTGTATCACTCATATGCAGGTGACACGCAACTGTATTTCCGCATCTGCAACAGAAAGGATCACCACCTCAATCTAGAGACATGCCTCTCTTTGATAGAGGACTGGATGACAAAGAGTTATCTTAAAATCAACGGAGCGAAAACAGAACTTCTCCTGTTTCACGCCAAGCGCAGGAATCAACCTTCAACAGCATGGACACCCCCGCCTATTCTGGGCAAAATCATCACCCCTAGCGCCAAAGTCAAAAGCCTAGGGGTAATTTTTGACTGCTTTATGACAATTGACGCACAAATAGGGTCAGTAGTCAGCGGATCTCACCATCTGCTGCGCCTACTACGCAGACTCACTCCGTTCATCCCTAAAGAAGATTTAGCGGTCGTGGTGGGAGCAATTGTAAACTCCAGGCTGGATTATGCAAATGCCCTTTACCTCGGACTCCCCAAGTACCAAATTGCTCGTCTGCAAGTCGTTCAGAATACGGCCGCCAGACTTGTGACTGGGAAAAAACCCTGGGAATACATCTCACCTTCACTGAGATCCCTCCACTGGTTACCAGTTAAAGACAGAATTGCTTTCAAAGCACTCTGTCTTACGCATAGATGTGTCCATGGGAATGCCCCCCTTTATTTATGCGAAATAATAAAAGCTCATAACCCCAATCGCGCTTTGCGATCTACCAATCAGAACCTGCTCCAGGTTCCGAAAGCCAACTTCAAGTCCAAAGGAGAAAGAAGATTCGCGATCCAGGGTCCCAGACTATGAAACGCTTTACCAACCAGCATTCGGTTGGAGGAGAACCACCTAGCATTCAGGAAAAAGGTCAAGACTTTTCTCTTTTGATATCAAAGGAGACAGGAACAACAAGCGCCCAGAGGCGATTCAGTTCGCATGTGCAGCGCTATATAAGTTTTCATTCATTCATTCATTCATTAATTTTCGCTACGCCGCCGCAACTTTAGCTCCTAAAGTTACGGCGGAGTAACGTAAATGAGAAACGTTACTCCAGATTAAAGATTCGCCCATCTACCTGAATCTGGCCCATAGTGTGGATCTGTGAGAGCAAGGAGGTTGTTAAAAGACTGGTGAGAAGGTTGTGTTTTGAGCTAACAAGCGGTAGGCTTGTTTAGCTTGGTAGTTAGGGCCTGCATATATCGTGTAGTTAGAGCCGAGACACGGCTAGGTGTTTGTTTAACTATTTTTGTTTTCTGCACACTGTACAGCACCTGTAAATACACTTTGTATAGCACCAATAAACGTCCCATTGTTGTTCACTTATCCTATGGACTTTGGTATCTGTGCCGGCTCACCCCAGGGAGCTTTTGTACCCGCTACCTATCCCCCAGCTTACATATGGTGGAGGCTGCGATCAGCAGTAGTAAGTTACTATTTAAAAGGCCAGTACCTAAAGTGACAACATGGAGGAAATCCTCAAACAAATGGTGTTATTCAATGCTGCACAACAGCAAGCAAACGCTGCACAACAGCAAACTAACGCTGCGCTGCAGCAAGCCAACGCTATCGCACAGGAGCAATCGCAGAGGCAGATTAGTGCTGTACAGGAGCAATCACAGAGGCTGTTTGAACAGCTTGCCACTGCTGCAGAAGCGGATAGGAAAACCCTGACTAAGGTTGCAGAAACGCTAGCACAGTGGGCACCTGCGGAAATCAAGGATATTAGAGACAAGCCTTCAGCCATCCATGTGGCTCGCTTTCTGTCTAAAATGACTACGGATGATGATCCAGAGGCCTTCCTGCTAACATTTGAACGGACCGCGGAGAGGGAAGGTTGGTCTAAAACCAAGTGGGCAGGACTGATTGCCCCCTTACTTTCTGGTGAATCGCAGGTTTTTTTTTGCCTTCCTCTGGACCAAGGCTAGAGAGAGGATTCACCGAATCCTTGAATCACCACCCCCCCCCCCCACCTCCCTGGGGTTTGGCGACCATGGTTAATCGGCCATATTCCACAGAAACCATTTGGGATCTGAGGCGATTTGTCGCAACGTTACCTGCCGTCACCAAAAAAGCCCTAAGAAGTCTACGACTTTTGAGAAACGATCGAAGATCGACTATCAAAAATCGCTGCCATTTATCCCAGCCTAAGCACATATCTACGCAGACTCACTCCGTTCATCCCTAAAGAAGATTTAGCGGTCGTGGTGGGAGCAATTGTAAACTCCAGGCTGGATTATGCAAATGCCCTTTACCTCGGACTCCCCAAGTACCAAATCGCTCGTCTGCAAGTCGTTCAGAATACGGCCGCCAGACTTGTGACTGGGAAAAAACCCTGGGAATCCATCTCACCTTCACTGAGATCCCTCCACTGGTTACCAGTTAAAGACAGAATTGCTTTCAAAGCACTCTGTCTTACACATAGATGTGTCCATGGGAATGCCCCCCTTTATTTATGCAAAATAATAAAAGCTCATAACCCCAATCGCGCTTTGCGATCTACCAATCAGAACCTGCTCCAGGTTCCGAAAGCCAACTTCAAGTCCAAAGGAGAAAGAAGATTCGCGATCCAGGGTCCCAGACTATGAAACGCTTTACCAACCAGCATTCGGTTGGAGGAGAACCACCTAGCATTCAGGAAAAAGGTCAAGACTTTTCTCTTTTGATATCAAAGGAGACAGGAACAACAAGCGCCCAGAGGCGATTCAGTTCGCATGTGCAGCGCTATATAAGTTTTCATTCATTCATTCATTCATTAATTTTCGCTACGCCGCCGCAACTTTAGGAGCAAGTGCTTTGTGAATAACAGTACTTGCTCCTAAAGTTACGGCGGAGTAACGTAAATGAGAAACGTTACTCCAGATTAAAGATTCGCCCATCTACCTGAATCTGGCCCATAGTGTGGATCTGTGAGAGCAAGGAGGTTGTTAAAAGACTGGTGAGAAGGTTGTGTTTTGAGCTAACAAGCGGTAGGCTTGTTTAGCTTGGTAGTTAGGGCCTGCATATATCGTGTAGTTAGAGCCGAGACACGGCTAGGTGTTTGTTTAACTATTTTTGTTTTCTGCACACTGTACAGCACCTGTAAATACACTTTGTATAGCACCAATAAACGTCCCATTGTTGTTCACTTATCCTATGGACTTTGGTATCTGTGCCGGCTCACCCCAGGGAGCTTTTGTACCCGCTACCTATCCCCCAGCTTACATATGGTGGAGGCTGCGATCAGCAGTAGTAAGTTACTATTTAAAAGGCCAGTACCTAAAGTGACAACATGGAGGAAATCCTCAAACAAATGGTGTTATTCAATGCTGCACAACAGCAAGCAAACGCTGCACAACAGCAAACTAACGCTGCGCTGCAGCAAGCCAACGCTATCGCACAGGAGCAATCGCAGAGGCAGATTAGTGCTGTACAGGAGCAATCGCAGAGGCTGTTTGAACAGCTTGCCACTGCTGCAGAAGCGGATAGGAAAACCCTGACTAAGGTTGCAGAAACGCTAGCACAGTGGGCACCTGCGGAAATCAAGGATATTAGAGACAAGCCTTCAGCCATCCATGTGGCTCGCTTTCTGTCTAAAATGACTACGGATGATGATCCAGAGGCCTTCCTGCTAACATTTGAACGGACCGCGGAGAGGGAAGGTTGGTCTAAAACCAAGTGGGCAGGACTGATTGCCCCCTTACTTTCTGGTGAATCGCAGAAGGCCTACTATGATCTCGAGTCAGCAGAAGCGGGAGACTATGAAAAGGTCAAGCAGGAAATTCTGGCGCGACTCGGCGTCACCTTGGCCATTCAAGCACAACGGGCCCACAGCTGGTTCTTCCAAATCGAGAGGCCCCCAAGATTGCAGATGTTCGACCTAATCCACCTGGTGCGAAAATGGCTACAACCGGAGTCCCTGTCTGCGCCACAAATAGTGGAGCGTGTGGTCATGGACCAATTTCTGAGGTCACTCCCAATTCCCCTGCAGAAGTTGGTGAGTCAAGGGGACCCCAAGTCGGCAGATAACCTGGTGGAACTTGTCGAAAGGTACTTTGCTGCAGAGAACCTGGTCACCACCCCAACAGCCGCACAGACTTTCCACCCAAAGCCACGGTCCCCCCAGGCAACCGGTAAGACTGTTCCAGGAGAAGTGGGTGGTAAGCATGGCAAGGAAATAGGGGGGAGGATTTTTGGTGCCAGGACTGAAGTTTGGCGTCCCAAGCAAGGGAAACCATTACCTGTCAGCAAACCAACTTTCGTTGCCAAGAGCTGGGACATGTTGCAGCAAACTGTCCATTGACTGATGAACCAATGCAGTGTGATCTGTCTATTAGAAGGCAGTCTATGTTTGCTGCTGTTTCATGCGCTGCAGTGCCAAATGTGGGGAAACACATGTGTCACATGACTGTTAATGATAAGCCTATTACGGCCTTACTGGACTCTGGAAGTCTGGTTACTTTGGTTACAGCCGAGATAGTTGAAACTGTGAATTTTCATGAAAAAAAAGTTGCTGTGATCTGTGTACATGGGGATACCCGGGAGTATCCTATAGCCACAGTTCAGTTTAAAACTGGCTTAGGTACGGTGTCCCATGCGGTCGGACTTGTGCCACTTGGTGCACGAGGCCATCATTGGTAGGGACTTCCCTAAGTTTTGGGAGCTGAGGGATCGTCCCGACCCGGTCGCAGTACCTGACTCAGTCGCAGAGCCAGAGCTCCTGGCTACTTCCGATATTGTGGGTTCAGGGGACTCATCTCAGGGCTCTCCGGGTTTTCCTTTCTCGGTTATGGCAGGAGAGCTGGAGGAGCCTGAGGAAGTCCCCACAACCAGTAGAGCTGGACAGCCATCTGCCGACTCGGAGCCTACATTGGAGTTTACTGACCTTAATGTGCACAAGGAAAATTTTGGTACTGAGCAGAGAAAAGACCCTACCCTTGCCAGGGCCTGGGAAAATGTAATGGTAATTAATGATGTACCTGTCGAACCAGGGGATAGGCCCTGTTTTCCTTATTTCAGCAGCAATGATGATTTATTGTATCGTGTATGTAAAAAGAATGATGAAGTTATTGAACAGTTGGTGGTCCCCAAGCCTTACAGAAGGGTGGTGTTGGAACTTGCCCATGGGCACTTGCTAGGAGGCCATTTAGGGGTTGAGAAAACCACTGAAAGAGTGCTGCGCAGGTTTTACTGGCCTGGGATACAGAAAAATATTGAGAATTATTGTCAATCCTGTCCGGTGTGTCAGATGTCAGCCCCTCAGCCCCTCAGCCCCACTTCCGAAGTCCTCTAGTGCCCTTGCCCATTACTGAAGTGCCCTTTGAGGGAATTGCCATGGACCTTGTGGGTCCGCTCCCCAAATCTGCCCGTGGTCATCAGCATATCCTCGTGATTATGGATTACGCTACCCGTTACCCTGAGGCCGCGTCTGCCAAAAATATTGCCAAAGAGCTGTTTATGGTGTTCAGTCGGGTTGGCATCCCTAAAGAAATCCTTACAGACCAGGGTACCCCATTTATGTCACGGATAACTAGGGAGCTGTGCAAGTTATTTAAGGTGACGCAGTTGCGAACCTCTGTGTATCATCCGCAAACGGATGGCTTCAATAAGACATTAAAGAGTATGTTAAAGAAGGTGGTTGACCAGGATGGGAAAAACTGGGACTTCCTGATACCGTACTTGATGTTCGCCATCAGGGAGGTTCCCCAGTCCTCTACGGGATACTCTCTATTTGAGCTGCTTTATGGGAGACACCCTCGAGGACTCTTAGACATAGCCAAGGAAACTTGGGAGGGGGAACAGACACCCCACAAAAGTGTCATTGAGCATATCGCTCAAATGCAGGAGAGGATTGCAGCAGTAATGACAGTGGTGAAAGAACATTTACTACAGGCTCAAGCAGCCCAACAGAGAATATACAACCGGGGGGCCCAACTCCGTGTTTTCTCACCTGGTGACAGGGTCCTCGTATTAGTTCCCACTGTTGAGAGCAAGTTCCTGGCTAAGTGGCAGAGCCCCTTTGAAGTAATTGAAAGAGTTGGGGAAGTCAATTACAAGGTGTATCAACCAGGTAAAAGGAAGCCCGAACAGATTTACCACGTTAACTTGTTAACGCCCTGGAAGGATAGACTGGCGTTAACTGCGAGGTCCCTCCCGGTAACGCCTAGGGGTACTGAGTCCCCTCTGATCCCTGAGGTCACGATTCCAGACACCCTGTCATATTCCCAAAAACAGGAAGCTAGAGAGTTCCTAATAAGGAATAAAGAGAAATTTTCAGAGTTGCCTGGCACGACTTTGGCGGTTCAGCATGATATTGTTACTGAACCTGGGGTCCGTGTCAAGCTCAAACCGTACCAAATTCCTGAAGCGAGGAGAAAGGACATCAGTGATGAAGTTAGAAGGATGTTGGAGCTAGATGTCATTGAGGAATCCAATAGTGACTGGTCTAGCCCCATCGTGTTAGTCCCAAAACCGGATGGCACTTGGAGGTTTTGTAACGACTTCAGAAAGCTCAATGCAGTAACAAAGTTTGACATGTACCCAATGCCCAGGGTAGATGAACTTATAGACCGACTTGGCAAGGCCCGTTATCTGACCACTTTGGGCTTGACCAAAGGATATTGGCAAATACCCCTGACTAATAGTGCCAAAGAAAAGATTGCGTTTGTGACCCCGGATGGATCATTCCAGTATAAGAAAATGCCTTTTGGGTTGCAAAATGCCCCTGCAACCTTTCAGAGGGCCATGGACATGACCCTAAGACTGCACCAGCAGTATGCTGCAGCTTATTTAGATGACATAGTGGTGCATAGCACTGACTGGGAGTCTCACTTGCCCCGTGTCCAAGCTGTCTTCAAGGAAGGTTTTACGGCAAATCCCAAAAAATGTGCCATTGGTTTGGAGGAAGCCAAGTATTTGGACTACACTATTGGCCGTGGAGTTATTAAACCCCAAGTGAATAAAATAGAAGCCATCCAGGAGTGGCCACGTCCTGCAAACAAGAAGCAGGTCAGGGCCTTTCTTGGCATTGCGGGATATTATAGAAGGTTTATTCCAAATTTTGCCACTATAGCTGCCCCACTGACAGACCTGACGAAAGGGAAAGACTCCGTAATGATAAAATGGTCCCCAGTAGCCGAAGAATCTTTCCAAGTCCTGAAGAAGGCTCTTTGTGCACAGCCAGTGCTATACTCCCCTGATTTCTCCAAAGATTTTTTGGTTCAGACAGACGCCTCTGATTTACAACCTACCTGAGGCTAAGCTTTCTCTGGATTAATGCTCCTTGGGACAACCCCCATCAGGTAATGTCAACCTGTTATTTTGTCTTGTCCCACTAAATTGCCGGGCTCTTCCTCCTGCATCATGGGGGTCCTCTTCCCATGCCCTGTGTCCTCTTGCTCTAAGCCCCTTCTGCAAGAATGATCAAGACCATAGTGTGCTGTGAGCTGCTGGTCAAGTCTGGTTTGGGCTGTACTATATGTATGGTAGGGTGACCAGACATCCCCAGTTTCAGGGGACAGTCTCCTGATTGAGGACACTGTCCCCAGGCCAAGTCTGTCCCTGGTTTTGTCCCCAGATTGGATTTAATAGGGGGCAGGGGCAATTTCAAAGACAATCAGTGCAGAAATAAAATAAAAAAATTAGAATTACACACCCCCGCTCCATCGTGCCTACTAGCATAGGGGGGTTGTATTTTTCCCATTATCTGTGCCCCCTTCTGATGATCATGTGCTGGTCGGAGCGGAGGGAATATTTCTTCAGTTTCGGGCGCATGCCCATTCAGCTTCGCTCGCATGTTCTTCTGCCTTGGATCAAATCCTGGCCCGCTACCTGCCTATCTCCTTGACTTCCCTGGCGGAGTGATCTTCCTCCGCTCCCCATCCAGTAGTAGCCAGGGCCCGAAGAGTAAGACTTGAGAGGCTGTGAGGCGGGCGACGACGGGCAGAGAGTCGCTGATTGTTGCCATTACTAGTAAAGAAAAAAATATGTCCCCAGATTTCATTTTAAAAATCTGGTCACTTTAATGTATGGGCACTCACCAGAAACATGATATAGCAGAAACCATGGGAATGGGAAGTTGAAAACCCTGTTTAAATACAACATGTAAACATATATATGTTGAATACACCCTGTACTAAATGTTTATGTAGCACAACTCCCACAGGAGCCGCTGGTTGATTTGGGATCTACTATCTTTTGGTTTAGCTCACCCCTCTTTAACTAGCTCGAACCCTCCCTTGACACATCAGAAGTCTGGTGGGTGTATTGTGACCCCTGCTGGGCTGGGGACACAATAACAGGCATATAATATTCATATTAATATGACAATGTAATAGCAGTATTACCTGAATAATGGACGGTCCCTCCAGACACGAAGAATGCACTTCACACAGTAGTATATTTAAATCAAAAGAATAAGTTTACGTCATATACGCTCAAGGAGAGCACCACAAGTTTAAATCATCAAATGAATAATTGCTAGACAACAACACAATATGATTGTGCAAGGGTCCTTGCGGAAATCAGCAAATGACATTAATGAATGAAAACAGATCTTATACTAAAGAATGGTACCATTTAATTAAACTAAAGTGAATAGTCCGTGTACACGAGCTCCAGTCAGTGAGCAGTCCTAAAAAACAATACAGTTCACGTTGCGGCTGGGTGGTGCACGTTAAATTTGTAATTCACAAGCAATGAACGATAAGAGGGAATTGATCCGATAAGGTATCCTTAACAGTAACGGTGGTGAGCTGAACACTGGCCAGTGACAGTCACTTCTGCATAACCACTAATAACAGTAAAGGGCCTCTAAGGGCCAGCGCCCAGAGGCGATTTAGTTTGCATGTGTCGCGCTATATAAGTTTTTCATTCATTCATTCATTCATTCATTCATTCATTCATAAGTTTAAGCTGGAGGCCAAACGTGCGTGGGTGGCCTGTGGGGTGGCACTAAAGTGTCTGTCTAAGGCAGTGTTTCTCAATTCCAGTCCTCACGCCCCCCCAACAGGTCATGTTTTCAGGATTTCCCTCAGATGAAAAGGCTGTGGGAATTACTAAGGCAGTGAAACTGATCAAATCACCTGTGCAAAATAATGAAAACCTGACCTGTTGGGGGGGCCTGAGGACTGGAATTGAGAAACACTGGTCTAAGGGGAGAATTAAGAGTTAAGCATGTGCCCTCTCACCCGACAGGCCGATCCGTCTGAATTCCTCTCAGAAAGTGTGTTGGTGAATCACTGCTCCACAGCACTAGGATCCCGGACAAAGGTGTTCCACTGGTTCAGATGTCAGCTGGGTTTCCTGTCCGATCTCCGGGTACACAGGCTGGATACTGGAGTCTCGTTCTCCTCCGGATGGCTGGTCTCTCTGTGAATTTAGGCCCAGGCCTAGCAGCACGGCTGTCTCTGTCAGCAGCTCTGCAGAGGAGAAAATGAGAGAGAGAGAAAAGGTGCCACACCCTCTCCTTAAGTAACCTCCCCCACAAGTCTGTGCAGAGGCGTTAAAAGGCTCCACAGGGCAGGGCATTGTGGGAAATGTAGTCTGTTTCTCGTTAGAGTCAATGGAGTCCATATCTCCCGCTACTTCCGATCCCACAATGCATAATTCCTTAAAGGTATCTTATTTACAAACGTGAATAAAGTTCCAGTGGGGAAGGCCTGTCATTAGACTCTAAGGCCGCGTACACACGATCGCTCCATCCGATGAGAATGGTCCGACGGACCGTTTTCATCGGTTCACAGATGAAGCTGACTGATGGACTGATGTACCTACACACCATCGGTTAATGATCCGATCGTGTCAGAACGCGGTGACGTAAACACAACGACGTGCTGAAAAAAACGAAGTTCAATGCTTGCAAGTCCCTTTAACCGATGCTTTTGCATACTAATGATCGGTTTTGACCCATCGGTTAGCCGTCCATCGGTTACATTTTAAAGCAAGCCATCTGTTTTTTGACCGAAGGATAATGGACCGATGGGGCCTATTCACGATCAGTTTGGACCGATGGAAACCTAACCTCAGTCCGTTTTCATTAGTTTGAACCAATCGTGTGTACGCAGATTTACAGGAGGGTCCCGCTACATTTACATGTAAACATGACCAAAAAACATCCCATTTAAGAAAGTTAAAACCCCCTTTAAACTGGCACATTCACACAGGGCAGATTTCCCACCTAATTCTTCTCAAAAGTTAATTTTAGTTTTGCCGAGGGAAACTTGTGTCTTTACTCAATGAGGAAATGAGAGAAATGTTCATCAAGTACGGCTTCTAATAGAAACTCTTGGGACTGGCACTAAATTATTGCACCTACCGATAGACTAAAATGAATCTATACCAAAATGGAATAAAACTAATCTATATTCTATAATGAGATTTTGCAATTTAATGATTATATTTAGGAGGATATTAGAAAGTCTCATACCCATTAATCCTATTGTGAAATTTTTCATATTATCTGGTGATATTATCTCATTAAAACAAATCTTTCACACATAAGGCAAGAGCATATTATTAGAGAGCAGACTCTGCCAAAATTGATTTAAAGTATGTGAACCCTCACCTTGTAAAGTAACCTATCTGGTTAAAATGCAAGGTAAAACATTTGTGTATAGATAAAAATATACAGTATATATATATATATATATATATATATATATATATATATATATATATTAGGGCTGCGGAAATTAACGATTAATTGTTCGATTAATCGTTAATTTCTTTGATCGACTAAAAAAATTTTGATCGACGATCCGCGGAGTGAGCTCCGCGGTCTCGCCGATAGAAAAGACCGTGGCTTCAGCCTAGCTCCGGAGCCGCAGCCATCTTGGTCCACCCGGCGGCAACCAAGTAGTGGCGCGCTGACGTCATCATCACCCGCCCACCTGCTTGCATCGTGCACGTGTCAGTGTCAGCTACTCTGCGGACGGGTCCTCCTGCCTTAAGAAGGTAAGAGAGGACAACCATCATGTATAGCATGCGGGCAGATGTGTATATGAAAGCATGGGGGCAGATGTGTATAGGAAAGCATGCAGGCAGATGTGTATATGAAAAGCATGGGGGCAGATGTGTATATGAAAAGCATGGGGGCAGATGTGTATATGAAAAGCATGGGGGCAGATGTGTATAGAAAAGCATGGGGGCAGATGTGTATAGGAAAGCATGCAGGCAGATGTGTATAGAAAAGCATGGGGGCAGATGTGTATATGAAAAGCATGGGGGCAGATGTGTATATGAAAAGCATGGGGGCAGATGTGTATATGAAAAGCATGGGGGCAGATGTGTATAGAAAAGCATGGGGGCAGATGTGTATAGAAAAGCATGGGGGCAGATGTGTATAGAAAAGCATGGGGGCAGATGTGTATAGAAAAGCATGGGGGCAGATGTGTATAGAAAATCATGGGGGCAGATGTGTATATGAAAAGCATGGGGGCAGATGTGTATATGAAAGCATGGGGGCAGGTGTATATGAAAAGCATGGGGGCAGATGTGTATATGAAAGCATGGAGGCAGATGTGTATAGAAAAGCATGGGGGCAGATGTGTATAGAAAAGCATGGGGGCAGATGTGTATAGAAAAGCATGGGGGCAGATGTGTATAGAAAAGCATGGGGCAGCTGTGTATAGAAAAGCATGGGGGCATATGTGTATAGAAAAGCATGGAGGCAGATGTGTATATGAAAGCATGAGGGCAGATGTGTATAGAAAAGCATGGGGGCAGATGTGTATAGAAAAGCATGGGGGCAGATGTGTATATGAAAGCATGGGGGCAGATGTGTATATGAAAGCATGGGGGCAGATGTGTATATGAAAGCATGGGGGCAGATGTGTATAGAAAAGAATCTGCCCCATGCTGTAATAGACACATCTGCCCCCATGCTGTAATAGACACATCTGCCCCCATGCTGTAATAGACACATCTGCCCCCATGCTGTAATAGACACATCTGCCCCCATGCTGTAATAGACACATCTGCCCCCATGCTGTAATAGACACATCTGCCCCCATGCTGTAATAGACACATTTGCCCCTATGCTGTAATAGACACATCTGCCCCCATGCTGTAATAGACACATCTGCCCCATACTACAAGAATATACACATCTGCCCCTATGTTGTAATGTACACATGGGGGCAGATGTGTATATTCTTGCAGTATGGGGGAAAATGTTTATATTCTTGCAGTATGGGGGCAAACTGTATATTACAGCATGGGGGGCAAATGTGTGTATATTACAGCATGGGGGGCAGATGTGTATATTCTTGCAGTATGAGGGCAGATGTGTACATTAAAGCATGGGGGCAGATGCTGTAATATACACATCTGCCCCCATACTGCAAGAATATACACATCTGTCCCCATGCTGCCCCCACCACATTTACCACTGACTAATGCAGAGTTGCAATGCAAGGAGATCAGCTAAAAGTAGTTGTATCTGTATGTGCGTTAATTAATCGAAATTAGTCGATTAATCTATAATAAAAAAAAAAACGATTAATCGAACACAAAAATTTTAATCAGTCACAGCCCTAATATATATATATATATATATATATATATATATATATATATATATATAAATAAAACCTTGGTTTGAGAGTAAGCGTTTTGCAAGACAAGCAACATGTTTTAATACATTTTGACTTGATATACAAGCGATGTCTTGATGTAAGAGTAGTGTCATGTTACAACTGAGTATAAAAGAGAAGAGAGGCGTCTCTTAGGCCTTGTACACACGAGGGAATTTTTCCGCTGAAAATGGTCCGACGGACCATTTCAACCGAAAAATCTGCTCGTCTGTAGGGGCAAACGGACCGTTTTGGCCGGATTCCTCCGGCGGAAAAGTTTCAAAGCATGCTTTGAAACTTTTCCGCCGGAGAGCTGCCCGTCGGATATGTCCGCTGGTTAGTACGGCAAACCAGCGGACATATTTGCCCGCACATGCGTCGTATCCTGTGAATGGATCCGACGCATGCGCGCGGAAGTGTTTACTTCCTGGTGCGGTGACGTGGTGGTGACGTGGCAGCGTAAACGTCAAAGGCCACGTCACCGAGCTGTCCGCCGGCGGGGAATTTGATCCGATGGTGTGTACAGCCACCGGATCAAACAGCCCGGCGGACATATCCGATGGAAACGGTCCGTCGGACCGTTTCCATCGGATAAATTACATTGTGTGTACAAGGCCTAATGCCGCGTACACACGATCATTTTTTGTGATGAAAAAAAACGACGTTTTCTGTGAAGTAAAAAACGACGTTTTTGAAACGTCACTTTTCAAAGACGATGTTGCCTACACACCATCGTTTTTTTCACAAAAAGCGAGGTTACGTTCACCACTCTTTTCCATTGAAGCTCGCTTCATAACTTGCTTCTGGGCATGCGCAGGTTGAAAAACGTCGTTTTAAACAACGTTTTTGCTACACACGGTGACTTTTTGTGAAACAAAAAACAACGTTTTGAAAAACGACACAAAAAATTCAAGCATGTTGGAATATTTTTTTGGTCGTTTTTTTGAAGACAAAAAACAACGTTTTGCCCACACACGATCAATTTAAATGACGCATTAGTGTAGAAAAATGGTTAAATTTAATTAATTTTGTTTCTAATCCCCTTGTGGAGGCTTCCATTTGTGCATTGGACATTTTATGGTTACACAACCTGGTCACATTGCTATAATCTTTTTATATGGACTATAAACTGATGCCGCGTACACACGATCATTTTTTGTGATGAAAAAAAACAACGTTTTCTGTGAAGTAAGCAACGTTTTGCCCACACACGATCAATTTAAATGACGTTTTAAAAAACGTCGTTTTTTTTTTTATCGCAAAAAACGACCGTGTGTACGCGGCATGAAGGATTTATGAATAAATGGTTGCAGAACGATTCATCTGAGTTTTTATTATGCCTAATGTTGAAATTTGCTTTGATATACAAGTGCTTTGGATTACAAGCATGTTTCCCGACAAAAAAAATGTGTGTGATCCAAGGTTTTACATATATATATATATATATATATACACACTCACCAGTCACCTTTATTAGGTACACTTGTTCAATTGCTTGATAACACTACTACTACTAATGTAGCCCCTTTTGGTCTGATGAGAACCTTCAGAGCAAGGGATAGCTGACATCTTTCTGTGTAGAGTGGGGTACAAGGCATGGTGGGTGTAATGCAAGGTAGATTAATGGGCGCCAGACACTTCTCCAAATAAATTAATTGTCTCTTAAACAAAACTGTGGGAGAGGGTTTAGGGCCAGGACACCCTTTAGTAGACAGCCGTCCAGGTGGCACAGAACCCCGATCACCTGACCCAAATACATTGGGCCAGATTCAGATAGGAGAGCGGATCTTTATTTTGGAGTAACGTTTGTCATTTACGTTACTCCGCCGAAATTTTAGGAGCAGGTACTGTTATTCACATAGCACTTGCTCCTAAAGTTGCGGCGGCGTAGCGAAAATGAGCCGGCGGAATTCAAATTGGGCGGGTAGGGGGCGTGTATTATTTAAACTAGGCGCGATCCCGCGGTGAACGTACTGCGCATGCGTCGACTGTCAGTTCTGTCAGTGAACGTCAATGACGTCAATCCCCATTCACAGACGTTTTACGCAAACGACGCTAAACTTTTTTCATTCGACGCGATGATGACGGCCATACTTAACATAGGATACTCCACCTAGGGGGCATGTTTTTCTTTATGCCGCGTATCGCTTACGGAAACGTCGGAAAGTCACTGCGTCGGGCCCGCGTACAATCGTGAATTTCCGTCTCTCGCTGATTTACATATTCTTGGCGTAAATCTGCGGTAACGCCCCGAGCGCCCATTTTAAAATTGCAGTTCCGATACGACGGCGAAATACAATTACGCCGCTCGTATCTGAACTCAATCCCGGCGTATCTTGTTTTCTGACTACAGAAAACAGATAAGCCGGCTCAAAGTGAGAGTTATGCTGGCGTATCACTGATACTGCAGCGTAACTCTACCTGAATCTGGCCCATAGGCTCTCCCAGCAGGCCAAGGGACCCAAGAAGATCCCTGCCCATTGGCTGAGATACCCCATCTATTCCTAATCTGTCCTTTCAATGCCCTTATCTTATCTAATGTTACCAGATACCCGATCATCTAGTAACAGAAGAGAGAAGTGCAGCAATTTCAGAATTAGGGTGGAATCCTGGCAGGTAAATTTACTAGCAACCTTGCTTAAACATCAGGGTGCTACATCTATCAGCCAATCTCATGGCAACGGATTTAAAGGGGTTGTAAAGGTTAAAAAAAAATCACTAAATAGCTTCCTTTACCTTAGTGCAGTCCTCCTTCACTTACCTCATCCTTCCATTTTGCTTTTAAATGTCCTTATTTCTTCTGAGAAATCCTCACTTCCTGTTCTTCTGTCTGTAACTCCACACAGTAATGGAAGGCTTTGTCCCTGGTGTGGAGAAAGCCTCTTGAGAGGGGAGGGGGCGAGCTTTCTCTATCTGCAAAGTAGAGAGATCTGCTTGCCCCTCCCCTCAAGAGGCTTTCTCCACACCAGGGAGAAAGTCTTGCATTACTGTGTGTAGTTACACACAGAAGAACAGGAAGTGAGGATTTCTCAGAAGAAATAAGGACATTTTAAAAGCAAAATTTTACCTTTACAACCCCTTTAAGTGACTTTGAACGTGGTATGGTTGTTGGTGCCAGACAAACTCGATATTAACGAATATTCGCGACCGCATATGTGAAATTTCGCTTTTTTTTTTTATAAAATATACCGAATATTCGTAAATATCGAATATTCGTGATATTTTATAAAAAAAAAAAAAACGCGAAATTTCGCATTAGCGAAAATTCGCATTGGCGAAAATTCGCAATTTTTTTTTTTATAAAATATCACGAATATTCGATATTAACGAATATTCGCGAATATTCTTCGAAATATTCGCGAAATATCGCGAAATCGAATATGGCGTATTCCGCTCATCACTAATAACCAGGAGGAAGGGAGTGGTGGGTGATGGGGCAGGGGTGGATATAAAGGTCAGTGGCTGTGGCTGAGGAATGCCTGAGGAGCAGGGATGGTGGGCCTGGCTCTCTCTCATGCTGGTGGTCACTGGCGTCAGAAAGGGGTTGTGGCATGGTAGCTGTGCCCAAAGCTGGAGCCCCAGATCCCCCCCTACCTTCCCTTCCATCGGTTTCATTAAGCGCTGGTTAGGCCTCCTCCATGGGACCATCCTCTTCTCCTCCTCACCACTGCATACCAGATGTCTCCTCTGTTGTGTTAACATTTTTCTCCGACTGCTGGAATGAGTCTCCTCCCCCAGACAACACAGCGCTGGCCCTGGTTCCTCCCCAAGACACAGCCACGGCTCCAACTCCTCTGTCCACTGCCTAACCTTGAAGCACACAGGCAACGTAAACCCACTGCTGACCGGAGAGCAGCACAATTGTTGTCAGCAGAGGCAGCTCTTCAATTGGGGAGTCGCGAGGCCTTAGGCGACCGTCTTATTTGCCTAATTAGAGAGCTGCCTCTGTATTTGGGTATTCCTGGCCTGAAGAATCTCTGACCAGTATTATTATGTGTTCCCAAAAGGCCAAGTCACCACTGCCAGCAACTGGATTTAACAAAAGCTCCATAAGTACTCAGAACAACTTTGGATCACCTTTATTGTATATTGCTGTGCTGACTGTACATAACTTTTACCATTCTGAGGGCGTTCCTGTACCCATGTACTCTGTGTCTTTTTTTGTTGTGACAATTACTAATTGCTCTGTAATAAGCCATTCACTTTTGCACAAAGCCTGGTCAGTGTCATGAAAATATTAGCCTGTTCGGAAGAGATGTCCCTTACCAGCTGTCTTTATGTAGCAGATTAGATAATTAGTTGCCATTATACATCATTAGCATGACTTTCTTGTTTAAACACTTTATTAATAAAGCTAAATGGGAATTAGAAACACATTAGCTGCTTCTAATTTATTAGAGTGTCTATTTTGGCTGTTTTTACTTTCCAAAAAAAATGTTATGTAATGATGAAAAAGTTCAGTTTACTTTTTATATTTGCATTTTTTATATTTGCATTACCTCTTCTGCTGCCTGTGCAGTGGATCACTGCTCAGATAAAGACAAATTGCTGATTGAAGTCTTCTTCAGAAACCTTAATTTCTTAGAGCGTGGATCTCCTAGTTCCCCAACATGTACAGGGGTACCTTTTGCCGACCCTACGGCAGTACTCTATTCTGTAGTGAATTAAGAGTGGATCTTGTGTACTACAGTATATGCTGTATGTTTATTAGACTTCAGTGCTTGTAAGGCCCACTTCAGCAGGTTATTTTAAACCTTAGAACAGTGGTTCTCAACCTGGGGTTCGGGACCCCCTCAGGGGTCAAATGATGATTTGCCAGGGGTAACCAAATCCTGGGCTGTTCCTGGCTCTCCCAGCATTTTTGCAGCCACCCAGCATGGCTGTCCCTGGAGCCTGCGGCCGCCCACTCAGCCTCTTCGGAGCTTCAGTTAGAGGTTAGAGCTAGAGGTCAGCTGACTGGTGAGGAATGTGAAGTGGGAGGGGCTGAAGGAGACCCTCTCTCTTGATTTCCACATAGATGTCACTTCTACGAGACACCATAAAGTCGGAGACACAATTAGTAACACTACCTGTGATTAGAGTTGCCATTAAAAGTCCCCACTACAGTTCTCAGATCAGCCGATGACCTTGATCAAGAGCACCTAAGTTGGCTGATCAGAACTCCCCCACTTTCCACTGATCCCAAATCCCCACCAACAGTGCAACTCATTCCATTCCCCCCACTAAGAAGGAATAAAAATAGAGAATACATGGAAGGGAGAGGAAAAAGGGGGAGAAACAAAGAAAAAGGGGGAGACATGATAAGAGAAAGAACAAGTTAGATGGATGAGGTGAAAAAAGAAAATAAATTAGGATAGAGAGAGATAAAGGGGAAATAAAGGAGAACAAAGAGAGCGTGGTACATCCTAAAATGTACCATAAGGGAGTTCAATATTGTATGAGTGGAAGGGACTTAGGGAGCGCAAATTACTTGTCTTGCTTTTGGTGCTGACAACCTACGCTACGAAAATAATTTTACTGTTAGGTGGCCCAACAACTTGGGAAATTTTATCAAGGGGTCACAGCACTAGAAAGGTTGAGAACCACTGCCTTAGAACTTCCAAAGGCAAATCACAGTTACTACATTTAAAGGAAGGTCAAAATTTCAGGCCATAACTTATTTCTCACTACTACATCATCATGGGGAACACCTAAACTCCAGAGGCCTCTCTATTCCCGGTAGCTCTGGGCACTGTACAAGTGGCCGATGCTCCATCTACCTTAAGTGGTGAACCTGCTTTAGTTATGGGGGACCCAGAACTTAGCTTCCGCTTAATGTCCTCCTTGTGCAGTCCACCCCTTCCTCACCGACCTTATTAACAACTTTTTTTATTTAACTAGTCATTGGTTACACTGTTAATTTCTCAGAAAGATTGGAAGTCTACACCAAAATACTTGTATACAACATGTATTTCTTTAATGACGTATCATAACAGCAAAGTGTACAACACATGTCTTTAACAGTGCAGAGCACAATAATTTCCACAGCAAGGTTCAGAGCACATCACATTGATCTGACTCTTCAAAGGACATCATCACTAGCACCACGGCGGATTGCAATGCGGACCTTTGCTGGAGGCAGCCTGACATGCGGCATGGTTGGATCTATTACATAAATTTTGGCAGTGCCAGTGAACAGTTGAAGTGATCCTTGGTTTGTAGAGATACTTATTGGTCTGATTGGAATGACTGTGAAATTGCTACAACTACAGGCACACATCAGTATATTGGGCCAGATTCTTAAAAAATAGCGTATCTGGCGGCGTAGCGTATCGTATCGCATTTACCATACGCCTACGCAAATTACTGGAGCAAGTGCCGTATTCTCAAAGCACTTGCTCCGTAATTTTCGGCGGCGTAGCGTAAATGTGGCGTCGTAAGGCCGCGTAATTCAAATAGTGAAGGAGGGGGCGTGCTGTATTTAAATTAAGCGCGCCCCCGTGCCGAACGAACTGCGCACGCGCAGGCCTTAAACGTAGGCCACTGCGCATGCTCTGTAATACGCCGCAAATACATTGCTTGCGACGTGAACGTAATTAACGCACGTCCCTATTCACGACGCGTTACGTAAACAATGTAAACAACAGAAAAAGCCGACGCTAACCCGACAGCCATACTTAACATGGCATAGGGCGGACTGACGTAAGGTTACCCCTCATATAGCAGGGGTAACCTTACCCGTACGCAACCTACGTAAACTACGTCGCTGCGGCGCAAAAACGTTCGAGAATCGGCGTATCGGCTAATTTGCATATTCGGCAGAGAAATCAACGTAAACGCCACCTAGCGGCCGGCGTAGTATTGCATTTAGGATCCGACGGTGTAAATGACTTACACCAGTCGGATCCAAGCTTAAAACCGGTGTATCATGTTTTCAGAATAGAAAACAATGATACGCCGGCGGGAATTTCGAATTGCGCTGGTGTATGTGTACATACACCGGCGTAATTCCTTTCAGAATCTGGCCCACAGTTTTGATTGCAGACTGTTTGTTCACGATAATACACAACACCACTCCCTTCTTTATGGTCTTGTTTTTTTTGTTGGTCTGTCAAGTCTGGGAATATTCTTATCTCTTAATATCACTATCATAGTTTTCCTGCTATTGACCTGTGTGGCTATGCAAGTGCCTTGTTTATACTAAGCATTTCTCCGCAATCCTCAGGTTATATCTTTTAAGCGATATATGTCTTGAAGAAGCGCGTAGATGTGAAACCCATCAACCTTTTTTAAAGCACATTCCTAACCATATTGGCATACAACACATAATAGGGATTGTTCTATGTTTTTAGATGTTTATTAATCATTTTTATTAAAACTTATTTTTTTACAATTTGATGTGGTAGTCCCTCTCTGATACCTGCATATAGTAATTAACATGGGTGTACTACCTCCCTAATAGCCAATTGTGAAGGACTTTTATGCAATTGCCTATATACTTCAGTTTAATTCTCTCCCTGCTATTTTTGATGTCTGTGTGTTATGGGTAAAAGGTGACTTTTTGTATTCTAAAGGGTTTCATGCTGCCAGTAAAGGACAATGACACTTCAATACTTGGCTCCGACTAGTGAAATAAGTGGAGTCGGGCTTGTGAGAGACATTTTATTGTCCAGTGTGTAGAGGTGTTAATTGTTGTTCTGATTGCTTCATTGTAGTAATTACCCCCTGGGGGCTTATGTCTCAACACACATATTCAGGCTATTCAAGCTTTGGGACCAATATCTGCTGAGACATTTTCAAGTCCTCATTTGCATGGTTTAAGAGGACCAGAGTGAAGACTGCATACTTTACGATGGACCAATGGGGAAGCGGTTGTTGGGGGCGGGATGTTCCAAATCCTGTATAAAGTGTGCTGTGTACTTGCAATAAAGTGTGTCCTGTTTGCATCCAGCATTAAGCCGTGGCTCATGTGTGGATTATTCAGCGGTTCCAGGGATATTCCTACTCATGGAATGATTTCTTTTATGGAAGAAGAAGGGAATGCTTGACGGGGATTTTCTACGACCGTCACACCAATAATTTCTATTTTGCTATTAGGAAAATGTGGGCTAAATGAGTCACCCCAAAAGCCTTCAGTCTAATACCTTGGGTTAGTTTGACCAGTTCCATCCCATAATATCTGTTACCCCAAATCGGGCTACACGATGTAAACCTCTACACCCGCTGCAGACAGCAGCTTTGATTTACTCCAAGTTTTATGTAGGAGATTGTAGGTGGGAAAGTTTTTGACTGGTTTAACAAACAACCCTGCTTCCAAACCTTCCAGGGCGGAATCCACTCTAGTACACGGTGTGTGATTTCATGTTAACACTAAAAATAGTGGATGAACCCAAACTGCTTTATACCCTTTCTAGCAAACTTTGCAATAAAAAAATAGGGCAATTTAGTTCACACATATTGCAATACATGTTTAAGCTTGCCAACTACGTCAACGTAATCCTTCTTTAGCCAGTCCTACTCTGGTCTGCCACTGCAAATGCTGCTGTGGACACAATGCCAACATGGGGGGCAAACAGACACAAAATGAGGGAGAGCTACAAGGTTTAGGTCTCTGCACACAGACTGCCCTTGGTAATGCCCACATGTGATACGGAGACCCCCCCCCCCCCCAGATTAGAAAATACTGAAATCCAATGAATGAAAGAGGCAGGCCTAGGACAATAGGACAATCAGTCCAGGGAGGAAAGGGCTGGATAATACAGGAAAGAGGACGGGCTCTATTGAACTTTCTGCAGCCACTAATTTGTGCGAAGCTCATAGTGTGCAGAGTAAGCCGTTTCAGTACAGGAGAGGAACCTGTACAACTGTGCAAGACTGAAGGGAAGGCTGGAATTCGGCTTTAATTCTCCTTCACCATAAAGAAACTCTATTTTAAAAGTAAAAGAGTAAAGGGAACGTGCCACTATAAAGTAGTGTACGCCTTCTGGAGAGCCAGCTGTCTGCTATTTATATCCATACCTCAAACACAATCCTTTATTAACATTCCGCTGGCAGCTCTTCTTCCGAGCACCTGTCCCAGGCACATGGGTGTGATCATCAGATACCTTCCATAGCTCAGGGACTCCTTAAATCTGTTGTCATGGATTTAATTCAAATTATGCTAATTAATCTTTAAGTATAACCTCTATTATCTCCATGCATGATATTGTTAATTACACTTTCTTTTTTTTTTATATAACCAATGAAGTTGAAAAGAGCTGATGCGGACTTGCTGGTATGAGCTGATTTTTTTATGTGTTTAAAGAGCATTGACGGAAAATAATCAATATTTTAGTGTATAAACAAGCAAAAAAGCTTCAGAAAGGAAAGGAGGTTATTACCATTCTAATCACAAAAAGTTTACTTTAACACACGCGGGTTATGTCCTGGCTCACATCCTCTAGACAAAAGTAGTCTAGAAGAAAACAAGGCCAGTCTTGCACATTACCTTTGCAATACTAAAATGTATTAAAAGTAAAATTGCGTACTCACACACAAGTGATAAAATCAGGCAGATAATAAAACAAATCCATAATTTGCCTTATCCAGCAAGATCTGCTGGCCGATAGACTTGGGTGGGATGAAAAAGTCCCCTTTCTTCAATCTACCCTATGGCAATCTTTTGAGCGCAGGAGCATTTGTTTATTTTTTGCATAAGCATTCTAGGTAGGTAAACCCATGGGGCCAGATTCATGAAGAGTTAGGCTGGCGGATCCAGTGATCCGCCAGCCTAACTGTCACTTTAAGCCGGCGTTTCTGTTTTCTATAACCAGAAAACAAGAAACGCCGGGTTGGAGTTCCGATGCGATCGGCGTAATTGAATTTCGCCATCGCATCGTTACTTCAACTTAAAAATGGCGCGGGGGCGTTCCCGCTGATTAACGCTGAAAAAATATGTTAATCAGCGGGAGTCGGAAATTCACGATCGTTTTCGGGCGCGACGCAGTGACTTTACGACGTTTCCGGAAGCGATACGCGGCGTAAAGATAAAGCAGCCCCCTAGTGGAATATCCTATGTTAGGTATAGCCGTCGTCATCGCGTCGGAAAAAAAACAAATCGCGTCGTTTGCGTAAAACATTCATGAATGGACGTTCACTGACAGAACTTGGAGCATGCGCACTGGGATGCATTGACACTCGACGCATGCGCAGTACGTTCGCCGCGGGATCGCGCTTATTTTAAATAATACACGCCCCGTACCCGCCCAATTTGAATTCCGCCTGCTCATTTGCGATACGCTGCCGCAACTTTAGGAGCAAGTGCTTCATGAATAACAGCACTTGCTTCTAAAATTTCTGCAGCGTAACGTAAATGAGATGCGTTACTCCAGAGCAAAGATGCTCTGATCTACCTGAATCTGGCCCATGTGGTTATTTTTTAGGACACTGGTGGCAACAGCCAAATGTTACTTGCTACAGGTGATTTATAGAATGTAAAGGTGTCTAGAAAATGTGTAGAGACAGTGGAAGCTTCTACACTCACCCGCCACCTTATTGGGTACATCTGTTCAATTGCTTGTGTAGTGGGCAGCTGTTTTTCTCTGCTGGCCCTGGTTTAAATTTAGAGGGAAGTCAGAGGATTAGTTACCTCTGACCTTTTTTTTTATTTTTTTTATTTGGGCCTCTGTTCCAGCCATGGCTGTACTGCAGGTGACCACTATTGTTGTCTGGGGTTTCGGTTCCACCCCAGGCTGAGGGTGGCAGCAGTCAGATCAAGGTGTGTTGGGTATTCTTTCTCAGCAGACAATCAGTGGGGGGTTGATTGCCTTCATGTGCATGCTGGGGGAGAGTATTTAAAGGGAAAGATGTCACAGGTTCTAAGTCACCATTGTCCGCCCTGGGCAGTCGTCCCACCACCCCTGTGTGTGGACCTCATGGCCAGAGGTGCGTGTTCAGAGTTCCAGGCTCCGGGACCACATTGGTCTGGAGTCGTGATTTGCCGGGTAGGCCCAGTAGTCAGACTGGGTCTGCATTAAGAAAGTGGTCCTGCACTATCCGTCCTAGAGGGAGGAAGCCACTGAATGAAGTACCTGTTCTGGAGAGCAACGAGCACAAGGCTGGTACACTCAGGGAGGCCTGAACTTCATTGAAGGACACACTAATACTGAAAGGCTGAGCAGTTGTAACTCGTCAGTTTCCTGATTTCCCAAATAATTACTTTAAGAAGAGAATCTGGTGCTTAATCCTAAATTTTGGGAAGGTCAGTGGCAGAGACTGTACCAAAGTTCCGTGTGAAGCCCTGGCTGCTAGGACTGGTGAGAGAGGCCTATCCAGGGGCACAATACCTATTCTGGCTATAGTGGCGACGAGAGTTTATGTCTGGGAGCAGGAGTGCTTCTGATCTGATGTGGTAGACGTGAATAAAAATGAAAATTGTATCTTATGTTATGATTAGAACCACTGAAATGAAGTGTATATTTTCCTTTAAAAGACTTGTCAGCTGTATTTCTGGATGCTTCACTCTTATGGACTTTCTGAGGTTTCTGTGGACATACAGATGGACTTTTTTAGAGGAAGTACCCATCCCCCATTCCATTCCTAAATGGCTTCACATTCCAAACCTTTCCTGGAGAGAAACTACCATGAGAAGGATTTTTCAAATGGAAGCCAACCCACCCCCTCCTCCGCACTCAGAGACGTTGAAGGAAATCTTTGCTTTGGGATGGCTGAAGGAACTTTGAATTGTGTAACAAGAGTCTGGGTGTAAACAGTGGGTGTGACATGTAAGGGTTGACCAATGAGAATGCATGTTTGTGATCTTGTATGTTTTAATAAAACAGGAGCTGGGTGCTAGAGCTCTCTCTCTCTCTTCTGGCAACGTTGGAAACGTGAGGATGTGAAATTTGTGGTCTCTCTGATTTTGCATGCTCTCATTTAATTTGTAATCAGGCCGCAGAAATGGGTAACCCTGAGATTGTATCAGGAAATCAATTAATTAATGAGTCTTTATAAACCCTATTTCACCTCTTCAACCTATTATTCGTTCTTTTACCATGTTTGGTTATTAAAGGCAAAGAAAAAGGAACGCAAGGTGTGGACATTGACTTTGTTTCAGCTCTCATCCAGTACCCTAGACAGTGGAGAAATCGAGGTAACATGCCACCCAAAACAAACCAGCAGCTCCTTCGGGGGTAGTGCGACACTTGTTAACACAAATTACTAATCAGCCAATCACATGGCAGCAACTCAATGCATTTAAGCATCTAGACATGGTGAAGTTAAAACCGACCATCAGAATGGGGAAGACAGGGGATTTAAGTGACTTTAAACGTGGCATGGTTGTTGGTGCCAGACAGGCTGGTGTGAGTATTTAAAAAAATGCTGATCTACTGGGATTTTCACACACATCCATCTCTAGGGGCTGGACGTCTGAATACGGGGGGAGCTGCGGCGGCCGTGGATCCATTTTACATATAGGGAGTGGCATGGATAGAGGGTTCCCTGGATGGGCCACCACTGACAGGGCTCCTAAGAGGATGCTAGAGATAGCAGGATGGGATTTGTTATGTGATCTACAGTAGTTCTTTCCCTCCAGCAACCACTGCCAGTAGCTTGTGAGAAGAACACAAGCTGCCATACCCAACCTTTTCAGCTTTGCCATGGCAATCTGTATACAAGAGGAAGATATTGAAGGGAATTGTGATGACAATGTTGTTAGAAAAATTAGCTGCTTGATACAACCTTTACAATAGCACCACCAAGCCTGTCTGATCCTCAGTTGCAGAACCCTTTCTCCCTCATTAAGAATAAGCAAATATATGTTCTGGAAATTTAGAGGATGCGTAGGCTGATTTAACGGGGAAAAAAAATTATATATTTTTTTAAGTTATAAAAAATAAATATTAACAACAACTACCGTGCCCAATAATTTCATCTCCTGCAGCTACTAGCCAGGCCTCAAGCATACTCGCCACCAGTTGCCCCGCCCAACCCCTACCATGCCCCGCCCCCTAATCCTGCCCCTAGACACGCATCATAAATCTCATGAAATTATACTTAAATGTTTTATGCAGAATTAAGTTATAAAAAATAAATATTAACAACAACTTTACCGTGCCCAAAAATGCAGCCTGCCCATGTCTACCAATGCAGCAAAATGTCCCCATTTTCCAGCCAGAGTCCCCTGACAATTGCTGCCAGAGTCCCCTCACCCCCACACAATTGCAGCCAGAGTCCTCTGACCCCACACATTGCAGCCAGAGTTCCCTGACCCCACACATTGCAGCCAGAGTTCCCTGACCCCACACATTGCAGCCAGAGTCCCTGACCCCACACGATTGCAGTCAGAGTCCCCTGACCCACACGATTGCAGCCAGAGTCCCCTGACCCCACACAATTGCAGCCACACAATTGCAGCCAGAGTCCCCTGACCTCACACAATTGCAGCCAGAGTCCCCCCCCCACCACACATTGCAGCCAGAGTTCCTCCCCCCACACATTGCAGCCAGAGTTCCCCCCCCCCACACATTGCAGCCAGATTTCCTCCCCCCTACACATTGCAGCCAGATTTCCTCCCCTCCCCCACACATTGCAGCCAGATTTCCTCCCCTCCCCCACACATTGCAGCCAGATTTCCTCCCTCCCCCACACATTGCAGCCAGAGTCCCCCCACACACAGATTGCAGCCAGAGTTCCTCCCCCCCACACACACACACATTGCAGCCAGAGTTCCTTCCCCCACACACACATTGCAGCCAGAGTTCCCCCCCCACACACACATTGCAGCCAGAGTCCCCCCCCCCCACATACACACACATTGCAGCCAGAGTTCCTCCCCCCCCACAACACATTGCAGCCAGAGTCCCCCCCCCCCCACACACACACACATTGCAGCCAGAATTCCTTCCCCCCAAAACACATTGCAGCCAGAGCCCCCCCCCCCCATCCTACCTGTGCTGGGTAGGAGAGGAGGAGCCGTCCGGAAGGTCAAACC